>JACXGI010006519.1:0-22191 GCA_016801175.1 Esox masquinongy
TCTAATTTTCTGAGATACTGAATTTGGGGTTTTCATTAGTTGTCAGTTATAATCATCAAAATTAAAAGGAATAAACACTTGAAATATATCAGTCTGTGTGGAATGAATGTATTCATTATACAAGTTTCACTTTTTGAATGGAATTACTGAAATAAATCAACTTTTTGATGATATTCTAATTATATGACCAGCACCTGTAAATGTCATACACGAATGAAAGAAAAAAGTATGTTGTTTTGCCATGAAAGAAAAAAATACGCTCTTATGCCATGAAATGGAATAGCTTTGGCAGACTCGCTAGCAATTGCTCAATTCTTATGACTATTCCAGTAAGTTAGTAGATACCGGTAAAGCATATTACTGCCTAATACGCTGTTAAATCGGCCAGTGGCTAACGGCATACAAAGACGCTATTGGTGGTGGAGTTAAACTTATTAAGAAATGTAAGTCACTTTAACTGTATCAATGTAATTCACGAATGGCCAATTAACTATTAAAACGGCCAGTGCAAAAGAGGATTTGTTCAGGATATACAGATGCCGGGTGTCAGTATAGACAAGAGGCTATACTGACAGCAGGCAAATGTACAGCTTTGTGGTGTAGTGGTTAACGACACAGCCTTTCACGTGGGCAACCTGGGTTCAAATCTTGAGATGGCAACTGTTTCTATTGCGAGCCGGCTGAACTAGGCTTGCCTGGTTTCATGTTCATCTAGACAGGTAAATTGATTTATTCACATTGTTTAGCTTCGTATTTGAAAAGCTTACTATGGGTAGTATTACGTGCTGCTAAGCTAACACTAGCTTGGCTGGTTACCCAATGAAAGATGATAAGTTGAACATGGTTTAAGCGCTTTCCTTCTGGACAGGCAAAAAGATTTTGTGCATTATTATACAGGTTGTATAGCTTGATATCGTGTTAACCTAGCCAAAAGTAGCTCCCTGCAGTCGACGCAGCTATACTAATGGTGATGTGTGTTCTAAGTTTTTCTACCATGACCATAACGTTATCTTTCCATAACTTATCATAATTGATTAATAATGCAGTTCTCCACTGTGAAGCAATGTCATTTTCAGTAATTAAATATAAAAGCATGAAAACTAATTTAAGTATCTATAACAATAAGAAACCAGGCAAGCCTAGTTCAGCCGGCCCGCAATAGAAAGTGTTGCCATCTCGAGATTCCCGGGTCACCCACGTGAAAGGTTGTGTCGTTAACCACTACACCACAGAGCTGTACATTTGCTGGGTGTCAGTATAGCCTCTTGTCTCTATGCTGAACAAATCCTCTTTTGCCACTGGCCGTTTTAATAGTTAATTGGCCATTCGTGAATGACATTGATACAGTTAAACTGACTAATGTTTCTTACTAAGTTTACCTCCACCACAAATAGCGTCTATGTATGGCATTTGCCACTGGCCGTTTTAACAGCGTATTAGCCAGTAATAAGCTTTACCGGTATCTACTAACTTACTGGAATAGTCATGAGAATTGAGCAATTGCTAGCGAGTCTGCCAAAGCTATTTCATTTCATGGCATAAGAACGTATTTTTTTCTTTCATGGCAAAACAACATACTTTTTTCTTTCATTCGTGAATGATATTTATACAATAACTATCAATAAAGGCGACGATAACTAGCTTTTTCATCAAGTGAAAAGACGAGAGAATCGTGGAATCTACCAGAAATAATTTATAAATGTCGTTGCTCTCAATAGATTCGAACTTAGGTCTTCTACATGAGAGGTACTCTCTTTAACCACTACGCCACGGCATTACACGTTTCAGCAGTCGCTAGACTCCATTGAGGATTGTGTTAAACGGACTAACGTTTCCTATTACGTTTACCTCCACCATAGCGTCTATGAACTGTATTGCTTTTGCCACTGGCAGTTTTAACAGCTTATTAGCCAGTAATAGGCTTACTAGTATCTACTAACGTCCTAGGAATAATCATAAGAATTGAGCAATTGCTAGCAAGACTGAAGATGAACTTTTCCATGCCAGAAACAGTCGCAATATCACCGTATACAGTTTCAGCTAAGGCTTACTATAACGTAACTACTGTATGTTAAGCCAGCAAATGTGTGTCTATCCTGACCCAAAACGCATGCACGGATGCGTACTTTGAAAATCCACCAGAAACAGTGGCAATACAACAGTAAACAGTTTTATTTCAGGCTTACTATAATGTAGATACTAACGGTTTTAGCCAGCGAAGTTTTCGTCTATACGGAATGATTCATAATGCGCTTCACCTGCGAGGAGATACAAACTCAGGACCTATAGTTCACAAGTCCGCTTCTCTAACCACTACGCTATTTAACAAGGGTCGGTCGGTCGGTCAGTAAGAGACATTCGCTCTTCTTGGCCGGCTCTGCTTACATGGTCCAGTAAAGATTTACATACTTCAATTGTGCAATACTATGTCTCAAAACCAAGTAGTGTATTGAATGCAAGCATTTATTTTAGATAAATAGGAATTCATATGAAAATGTAACTTCATGGCTACACTGAAATATCAAAATCAAAAACATTTAAATTCTGCATCAATTAGTAGTGTTTCTCAACCCAAAAAATACATAAGGATTTATCAAATGGTGGCAGCCAACATTAATAAACACATTCATACAATTTGAGCTAAAAAAGAAATAAATCAGAGTGGGGGCACACACACCCATTCCTACCCAGGACCAATACACCCAAACACATCCTGACAACTCATTTACATTTTCATTCTTAGACAAAAATTTGAAATTTCAAACAAATTGAATAGATTACCATTCTTCCATCACAACATCGCAATGGCAATACTGAATAAATTAAACCATCACAACTTAGTTATGAAAAACATGGGATATTACTAGAAGTTAACAAACACAACATTGTGCCACAACATGAGGCGAGTGAAATTGAGGATGGAGAACAATGAAAAACTGAGACCGCACACTTCCCAGAGTATTCAGGAAGAGGATGACATAAATAGTCCTTAACATTAGTGTTATGGTCTTGCAGTATGCTCTGTACTGTCTGCAGCCTTGGAATGTTCTCTGTGACCACATCTGTAATCAGATGCAAGATTAAACTGATGGCCTACTGCATGCATTTTGTGATCAATCAATCAAATGGATTTTATAAAGCCCTTTTTACATCAGCAGTTGTAACAAAGTGCTTATACTAAACACCCAGCCTGAAACCCCAAAGAGCAAGCAACAACACGGTTGATGCACAATGGCTAGGGAAATTTAGGAAGAAACCAAGAGAGGAACCAGGCTCTGAGGGGTGGCCAGTTCTCTTCTGGCTGTACCAGGGGAACATTTTAATAGTACAAATTGTAATAATGAATAAATGCATGTGGGCTTTGTCCAGAGTCTATAAAATATAATCCAAGTCCGCTGCATGACCAGATGGACGAAGACAGGGACAATCAGGAATGGTCGGCGGAGGGACAGCTGAAATCGTCAGGTATCGTCAGCTACTTGAACTGCAACCAAACTAGCAGGACTTTGGACAGGGATGGCTACGAGCCATTCGGGCCAGGTAGTCCTGAGGTGTGGTCCAAGGGCTCCTGTCGTCCTAAGTTAACACCTAGCAGAACACAAGGAAATTTTAGAGAGAGAATGACATAGATTCACAAAGGATTTACAAAGGAATACTGACCCTACTCCCTCGGCACAATGATATAGAAGTGTAAAACCTTGGGACAGAGACAGGGGTGATATTTTTTAAGCAATGTGGTGAAAAAGTTACTCGCCTCAACCAGTTAGATTTGGAGAAAAAGATGGCAGGGTTGGTGACCACTCTGAGATGCTGAAGACTAAGAGAGAAAGAAAAAAATATAATGTGATTAGACCTAGGCACAAAACTAATAGAAAACATGTCAAGGAATGTGCAACTGTAACTTTACACACCAGTCATATGGTGCGTTGATGCTACTGTGTGTGCACATTTGACTAAGACACATTAGACTGTTACACTGGCTAAGTTAGTATGTACCCTTGGCTGATCCTTTAGCAGGAAAACTGACCAACCAGAATGTTGGCCAACCAGTTAATGTTTAACATTAATTACTAGTACAAATCAATCAGCTACTGCAACGAACATAATACTAACTTTAACAGAATACCAACAAGAGCTACAGTAGCTAGTAAACATAGTTTGCTAAGTTACCAAGCTATTATTGATACTATCCATTAGCCCTATAATAGTCATCATTCCAGCATAGAAAACTAGCCACAGTAGCAAATAATTTTATTTACCAAACGTTGGCTCCTGACTGTAGGTCACTAGAAATTATAGCTAACGGTCTATTTTTAAGTTGACATTGGCTACATATTACTGTACAACTTATTAATGTGATTATAGTCACGGTTTATATAAAAAAAATAGTCCTAGACAAAACCAATTCAATTTAGTCTAATACTAGTACAACTAGCAAAATGGTTAGCTAGAAGTGCTCAATATTGTCGAGCTGGGTTTGCTACATTTAGCTATAGCACGATTAGTAAACATTAATTAAAATCGAAAGATAACCTTGCTAACAGTACAGGTCGCTGATTGTAACATCATGTAACATTATTTACACACATATTGTTGTTGGCATTCAGCAAACCTTTACTTACCAGTATGCTGAATAACTCCTTTTTGACGATTGATATGACCAACGTCCCAAATGCTTCAAATGGCAGAACGCGCGCTGCACGTGACCTTAGATCATGCGGCAGGCGCATCCTATCCGAATCTGAGCCAATTCCTAGCCATCGCTAAAAACGTGCGGTTTGGATCTGGTACGGAGGCGCTAAGTGAGTGTGACTGCTATGAGGATTTGCCATAACAACGCCGGAGCCGCCGGGAGTTAGCTGCTGTCTGGGTAGGCTACATTCAGTTGTGTAACTGGCTAGTCTAACTCAACCCAATTTACACAATATATACAGTACATTCGTCTAAAGAAACAAAACTAGATATCTAACGTTTCTTACCCATGTCGTAGCCATTGCATCATTTTCGGTTCGCTGTGTCTAAAAATTGCATCAGATCGCCTGCATGCGCATTCGTGATTAGGATAGAGAAACCCAGCAGTCAATCAAACTCGTGCTGGGTGGGTGGCGGGGAGTAAACGGAAGAATTTGGGTTGCTGTTTCTCGCATTAGAATTATTTTCAAAATCCTGCCTTGTGCAGCTGTGAAGGTACCACTTATCCGGGTCTAAGCTTCTTAAACCAGGCCTGGCTTGTCACTAGGTCTGGGCAATACCTATAGGATTTTTGCCTGCAAAGGGGTGGGAAAAACATTTTTTTCAGTGACGTCCAAAACACGTTAACCCAATAAAATTCATTGCTTAGGATGGACTAATACAGGTGCTCACGAGACGAATGCCTTTCGTGCAACAGCCAGCTAGCTAAGAGTAGTGATGGGCATTCCGAATCACTACAGTGAACTGAATCATTCAGTACAGTTATTTGAAAGGATTCGGATCATTTGAATCATCATGTAATGAATCTTTTTGTCTAAGGTCTTAATTCCATCTCTATATCACAGTGTGACCTTGTTGTTTACTATAATAGCACTCTGTTTAATGACTTACAAAAATAGTAATGTTACCGAATTAACCTTGTTTATTTTTTTCAACAATTACCAAATTATTCAGTGTCCAGAAAATAATATCACAAGCAAATGTCGTAGGCCGCCATGAACAACAGCAATAAAAAGGTTATCGAATTCACCGTACATGTTTAGTTTCTGTAGTTAAGGAGCATGCACAGCTTAGTCTGCAATAAAAAAAAACAGTGCTATCATATCCTAATGATTCATACGATTATTCATACGTTCCTGCAGAGTCTGAAGCATTTTGGTTCTTACTACAGGAACACCACTGATTTCATTATTGGCTAAAGTTGTAGTTGTGGATGCTTAAATGAGAGCCATTTACAAATGTTCTATAACTTACAGATGATAGCTCGGCATACATGTTAAAACTGAAGAGGAGGTAGCGGATCGAATTGGATAATATTGTATCCAAGTCGATCCGTTATCCGACTTGGATACAATATTATGTAGTCGACTGTCGGATCCCAAATCAGACCCAGTTCAATTGCCATGGTTCTCGGATCAGTGTGACAAAATACCAACTGTATCCTAAATGATATCATAAAAAGAAAATATACAGCAAATAATAAACATCAAAACGGCTATGCTTTGCCGTTGGTTAAAGACAGGTTATTTGAGCGTTCACTCACAGCATGTGTGGTTTGAGGTTCTACTAGACTTTCTAAGAAATGCCTATATTCCGTGGTTCAGGTAGCCTATTTTATAAATATTTCAATGGAGATATGCGATCAGATGCTTTTATGTTACGAGGCTTGGTGGTTAGGACTGTTGTAAACAAATGTCCAAGATATTATTCGCAATCGCATGATATCCAAGGCAGCTGATTTTGTGTGAGATGTGACAACAAATTAATTTCAGAATCTCTGCAGCTCTGGAGTGTAGTTCATGTAATTATTCTGAACTATTTTAAGACATCCCACATGCACAAACATTATAGACCTACATTTGTGCACAGGCCATGTAATGGATGTGCTTAAGCAGCCTACTGGATTTAACAAATACATTAAAGCGCATAGTTTAGCGTAAGACAAGATTGCGCATTTTGGAGAAAGATGTATAGTGCGTCCTTACAACAGTCTAATTGTCTCTATGTTTTAAATTAGAGAGAACTTTCTAAAAAATGTAATATCGGCTGAACCATGTATTTGACCGGACGAACTATAACAAAAGCATGTGAAAAGTAAAACTTAGGCTAACTGTCAGATCCCGTGGGTGATATGGATAGGAAGTTCAGGGATACAGGCCGGCTCGGATAGGCTATAGGCTACATTTCAGATTCTGTAAAGACCTCTGAGATGAGGCTAACTTCTTGGTTTCCACAATTATTTTTGAAATTATAGTTTTTCAGTGGATTGTTACATCTAACAAGTGTTAAGCATTAGTGATGAAAGAGTTTCCATTCCGACTTCACAGCGGCCTAAAGCACTGTGATTTTCTTGCGCAAAAGTCATTCACTGATTGAACAAATCTTCTAGAGCAGAGATTCAGTACACTCAGTTCACTGAAAAGATTAATTCAAAAAGAACGAATCGTTCATGATTCGCACATCATTAGCTAAGAGAAGATGGCAGCACAATCGCCCAATAAAACTCCATCGAAATCTGTGGATGTATGTCGCATTTGTGGTGAACCATATTAGTCTTTGAGAAACAAACATAACCCTTTTGCTAGGTAAATCGTCGTCATTTCAACCAGACTACACACTTGCTTTAGAAAATATAATAGGACCGATAGCAATGAATGATGGGTTGTCAAAAGCGGTGTGTGGCTCCTGTCGCAATCTTATGCTAAAATATAAAAGAAGTGTGGATGAGGTAGAAATAATTATTGGATTTGTGAGGGAAAAAGCTGATTCTAAACTCCGGACAAGAAGCGATGGTGCGGCACTCAACCCTTAGCTAGAGAAACTACTAATATCATTACTCCCTCGCTAGGGGGAGCCCTCGAGTGGATGTTTAGCTGGACGGATGGATGATCACGGGATGTTGAGCAGGACGGACGGCGATGAGTGATGTTTTGTAATGCAAGCCGGTGGAGGGTACCATCAGGACGCGCACAGCAACCGGTTGCTCACTCGAAGTCTGCATTTCCTATTTTTAAAAGTCCTAAGATTTGTCACATATAATTGTGGCGACCCTGTGTTCATTCAAAGTGCTGTTCTAAGTTGTTCAGTTATGTTTCATCAGGGGGCAGGGCCTTACAGTTTGGTGGAGCTGTTTTACCGGGTGGGACATCCCGCAGCGAGGAGGGCATCTCTGGGGGCTCGGGGACAGCAGGGGTGTGTCCAGGGGTCTCTGGCCATAGCTTACATAAGGTGGGGTTTTGGCGGCATCTCTCTCTCTCGTGGCTCCACTCCTGTGTGTGACAGTGAACCATAATGTGCGATATTTGTTGAGCTAGCTACAGATCTAGGAGAGAGTTTGTCAAGTGTCTATGGTGTTAACTGATATTGTTGGGCGTAGACAGTGGCCAAACAGCTGTCTTTGTTAGGGTTAATAAATTCTACCCGGTGTTCTTTACCTCTGACTCCGACTCCTGATTTAGCATCCCGGCCAGGGGTGTTACACTGGTGTCAGAAGCGCTTTCGGACCGCCGCCTTGGTCGGAAGGCTAGTGTAATTGTGAATTCAGCTAACGTTACTCTGAGTCGTGTTGAGGGAAGATGCAGGGCGCAAGACCTAAGATAAAGGAAGAGCAGGCAGATGTCAGAATCGACATAGGGGATTGCAGGGCGTCAGGCACATCGTGGTGCTCGGCAGGTGACACCGAACTGAGGGTGAGAGAGAACATCTTCATCGGTGCTTTACCCACCAAGCTGGAGCTGACGTCACTATGGGGCGCCGCTCCGGACATGAAGGACACAATGCGGACGTCACGGCGCGACGATCAGCATCACCATGGCAATGTCAACAAAGATGGCATGGCGCAGTACCCGGTGGCTAACTGTAGCGTGAACACACCTAAGTTCTCTGGTGATGCCGAATTTCAGGCTTTCATGGCCCACTTCAAACTTTTAGTAGACTAGGTTGGCAGGAGGGAGGAGTAGAGAGCGCTGCAGTTAGCGATGTGCCTATCTGGAGAGGCCGTAGCTTGCCTGATATTGCTTAGCCCGGAGCAAAGACGTGACTATGGGGCGCTAGTAGGGGCACTTACTCGGAGATACGGTCATGACAGACATCCTGAACTAATTTTTCCGGCATTGGGCTGTAGATTGAAGTTACCGGGAGAATCGCTTAGATCGTTGGTTAATGACATCGAGGGCCTGACCCGGCGAGCTTACAGTCACATGTCGCCGACCGTGCAGGATGAACTAGCCCGCGACTGTTTCATCTTGGCTTTGGCTCCTCCGGAACTGCGAGCACAGACCCAGCTGTTGGGACCACGTTCGCTGCAGGAGGCGTTCGAGCTAGCAAGGAGGAACAAGGTCATCTGGGGAGAGGCAGCCGGGAAGAGAGCAGGAGATTCCGCGGTGGTGAGAACGGCAGAACCATGCGCGGTGAGAGAGGAGAGATGAGAGAGGCTGTACTCATCTGGTGCAACATGAGATCAACACCGGCGACGCTCAACCGGTGAAGATTCAACCCCGTCACATAGCACTGGCAAGACAGGAAGCAGCGGACAGAGCCGTGGAGGAGATGGAGCAGGCCGACTTCATTGAGCCGTCCAACAGCCCATGGTCAGCCCCAGTGGTGATGGTACCTAAGAAAGGGGGAAAACTAAGATTCTGTGTCGACTACAGGGGATTGAACGCAGTGACACGGAAGGACTCTTACCCAATTCCCCGTGTGGACGAGTGCCTCGACCTGGTGAGGGGGTCCTCCTGGTTTTCCTCCCTCGATCTGCGCAGCGGCTACTGGCAGGTACCTCTCGCTCCGGAAGCACGGGCCAAAACCGCGTTTTCTACTCACCGTGGCCACTGGCAGTTCAAGGTGTTGTGTTTTGGACTCTGCAACGCACCGGCCACATTTGAACGCCTCATGGACCGTGTGCTGTCAGACGTCCCCAGCCAACAGTGTCTGGTGTATCTAGATGACATCCTCGCCCATGGGATCTCCTTCGAAGAGGCACTGGGAGCACTGAGGAGAGTGCTGGAGAGGGTGACGGGGGCGGGGCTGAAGCTGCACCCGGAGAAATGCCACTTCGTGCGGCGAGAGGTTCCCGGGGCATTACGTAGTGGGGGAAGGGCATCAGCACCATGCCTGACAAAGTGGAAGCTGTCAGAGACTGGCCTGTTCCAAAAACAAAGCAGAAGGTCAAGAGCTTCCTGGGACTGGCCTCCTACTACCGCAGGTTCGTGAGGGGGTTCTCCAACATCGCTTCTCCCATCACAGGCCTGTTGGGCAAGGACAAAGAGTTAAGTTGGACCAAGGAATGCCAACAAGCATTTGACTTCCTGGAACGTGCCCTGGTTGAGGCCCCCGTCCTCGCTGCCCCTGACCTGTCACAGCCGTTTGTACTCGACACCGATGCCAGCAACGTAGGCTTGGGAGCAGT
This sequence comes from Esox masquinongy, assembly GCA_016801175.1. NCBI lineage: Eukaryota > Metazoa > Chordata > Actinopteri > Esociformes > Esocidae > Esox > Esox masquinongy. The sequence continues at coordinate 10,100 of JACXGI010006519.1, forward strand.
GTTGGCGCAGTCTTTGCCCAGAAGGAGAGAAAGTGGTGTCGTACTTCAGCAGGACCTTCAGTAAGGAAGAACGGCGCTACTGTGTGACACGGCGAGAGCTGTTGGTTGTAGTAGCAGCCATGCGGCACTTCAAATACTATCTATGTGGCATACCTTTCGTTGTGCGCACCGACCACGCTGCTCTCCAGTGGCTGCTGTCCTTTAAAGAGCCCAAGGGGGCAGATTGCGCGCTGGCTGGAGGAGTTGCTGTCCTTCAACTTCTGGGTGGAGCACCGGGCCGGTGCTCGCCATGCCAACGTAGACGCACTGTCCTGACGTCCCTGTGCAGAAGAAGGCTGCGGCTACTGTGAGAAGAGGGTGGCCAGAGAGAGAGAGCTGTGTGAGGAGGAGGGTGCAGTGGCTACGGTGAGCCAGCTGGGGGCACCGGTGTGCAGAGAGACCCACCTGGTCGACGTCAGTGTGTGGAGGGGGAAACAGGAGGAGGACAGGGAGCTGGCACTGGTGCTACAGTGGGTCGGCGAGGGCCAACGACCGTCAAGAGAGGAGGTGGCACCCCTCTCACCAACAACAAAGAGACTGTGGGCTGGTTTTAACACTTTGAGGCTGGCGGAGGGGGTCCTACAGAGGGGATGGAAGACTCCGGCAACAGGAGAGGTCACCTGGCAGGTAGTGGTTCCAAAAGCTTTGCAGCAGATTGTGTTAGGCCAGTTACACGGGGGACTAGGCTCTGGGCACTTGGGGGCGACCAAGACGCTTAGACGACTTAGAAAAGGGTTTTACTGGGGGCGACATAGACGTGACGAAGAGGACTGTTGCAGACAGTGTGACAGCTGTGCAGCTAGGAAGGGCCCACCAAGGCATTCACATGCCCAACTGCAACAGTTCCCGGTGGGGTCACCTTTTGAAAGGGTGGGGGTGGAAGTAGTGGGCCCCTTCCCAGTTTCAGACAAGGGAAATAGGTGGGTGTTGACTGCAATGGACTATTTTACAAAATGGCCTGAGGCATATGCCCTTCCTGACCAAGAGGCTGAGACTGTCGTTGACGCGCTGCTGGGAGGTTTTATCAGCCGGTTTGGCGTGCCTGAGGCGATCCACAGCGATCAGGGACTTTGAGTCAAGGGTGTTCACCGAAATGTGCCAGTGACTAGGTGTGGAGAAGACCCGCATCACCCCTCTTCATCCTCAGAGTGACGGTCTGGTGGACAGATTCAACCGTACCTTAGCTCAGCAGCTGGCCATGGTGACGGCAAAACATCAAAAAATTGGGTCACTCACCTTCCCCTGGTCCTCATGGCGTGTCGGTCAGCTGTCCAGGACTCCACCGGCTGCTCACCAGCTCTTCTCATGCTGGGAAGGGAACTCCGCACCCCAGCTGAAATGGCGTTCGGTCACCCACCAGAGGGAACACCAGTGCTGGCCGGGCCTAGACTATGCCCGGAGGCTACAGGACCGGCTCGAGTCTGCCTACGCCTTCGCCAGAGAGCAGGTACTGAGCGCGGGCGCGCAACAGAAGCGACACTATGATGTGCGTGCGAGAGGGCGGCACTTCGAGGCAGGTGAGCTGGTGTGGCTGCCCAACCCGACAAGGAAGAAGGGGCGATGCCCGAAATTGGGCAGTGCCTGACTAGGTCCCTGTCAGATCTTAGAATGTGTCGGAGAAGTGGTGTACCGGATCCAAACGCCACCAAGGGGGCGCAAGGTGGTGGTGCACAGGGACAGACTGGCCCCTTACAGGGGCAGACAGACAATGGGGGGGGACAAAGGGACAGTGGGGACAGCCAGGAGGCGGGTCCTTCAGAGGAGGTTTCCCGGGAGGCAGGGACTGAACTACCAGCTACACCTGGAGGGGAAGAGACACTCGGGGGGGGGGGGGGGGGGAGAGAACAGGGCGAGGCCTCGGAGAGAGAGGAGACCTCCAGGTCACCTGAATGACTTTGTTTGTGCCCTCAGGGTTGAGGGCCTGTAAAGGGGGGAGCTGGGTGGCGACCCTGTGTTCATTTAAAGTGTTGTTCTAAGTTGTTCAGTTATGTTTTACAGTTAGGTGGGGCTATTTCTGGGGGTTCAGGGACAGCAGGGGTGTGTCCAGGGGTCTCTGGCCATAGCTTATATAAAGTGGGGTTTTGGCGGCATCTCTCTCTCGTGGCTCCACTCCGGTGTGTGACAGAGAACCGTAACGTGCGATACTTGTTGAGCTAGCTACAGATCTAGGAGAGAGTTTGTCAAGTGTCTACGGTGTTAACTGATATTGTTGGGCGTAGGGAGTGGCCAAACAGCTGTCTTTGTTAGGGTTAATAAATTCTACCCGGTGTTCTTTACCTCTGACTCTGACTCCTGATTTAGCGTCCCGGCCAGGGGTGTTACATTATGTTTAATTAAATATAAAAACGAACAACAATAAAACCCCATGACAATATATATTTAAACAAGTGGCTACGTTAATATATTGGAAACACAGAGGGGGGGGGAATCAGCCACTCCAAGAATGCACACAAAGCACACTATCCGGATGCCAATTTCTTTTTGTGGTCTAGTTCAGTGTTTTTCAACCCTGCTCCTCGAGGCACGTTTCCCTGCATGTTTTAGATCTCTCTCTTAATTTTTGTGAGTCTTATTTAAAACTCGATATGTAGAAATTACTATTATTCTTCATTATTTTGGCATGACAAAAGTGGGAAAGAATGAAATAAAAGTGGACTTGACAGACTGGTTATCTTTCAAATGATGTGTTTTTTTCGGTATAGTAAGAAAGTTTAAGGTTTAAGTTTCAGTTTATTTATCAAATGCACTGAAAAACATAGCGTCATCCTGCACAATGAAATTCTTGTCACATAGCACCTGACATCTACATAGTAAGAATTAAGCAAAAAATAAAGCAATAATATACATAACACAGTAAACTATAGCCTAACCAAGACATATTGTTACAAAGTGAAATTAAATCAAGTATTTGTGCTATAAAAACACATCATAGTAAAACATCTTAAGACTTCAGTGACATTTTTGCCTAAAACAAAACATAAAACACTTCCCCCAATCGAAGAAAACAGTGCAGCCTAGCCTGAATTCTAGCATAATCATCACAGAAAGAATACAAATTGTCATTGGATAGTAGTCATAATTTGATTGATGATTGCTTCATTCTCCATTTTATTACGTTGAAAATATACTCATACACAAGACATCCAGTTTGCTTCAATGTACATCCAGTTAGAGCTGGATGCTGACGTCCAGGCCCCTTTCCTGTCCGTCCGGACCATGCCCTCCATTCTCATCGCCTGTCTGTCCTACTCAACATCCCACTAAACATCCCTCATCGCCCCTCCGTCCGGCTCAACATCAAGCGCAACATCCCTCGTCGCTCATCCGTCCTGCTAAACATCATCTTGAGGGCCCCCCCTAGCGAGGACGTCCATGTGACCGTGGTGGACGTCCACGTTGCTACGTGGGATCTAGTTGCCTCTCCCGTCCATCCGGCTCAACATCTTGCTCAACGTCACTCATCGTTCGTCCGTCCTGCTAAACATCCACTCGAGGGCTCCCCCTAGCGAGGACGTCCATGTGACCGTGGTGGACGTCCGCGTCGCTCTGAGGGATGTAGCCCCTACTGCTTGTCCATTTTCAATTTCAATAAATCATAGATTGTCGGCCATGCTAGATAAATTTAAGTTTTACCATAGCCTGTAGAAAGGCACGCTAAAACATCTATTTTTTTCATACCAGCAGAGAAGTTGTAATGGCTTATTCACTAGATGCTATGAAAAAAGCGCAGTTCTTCCAAAACAAAATTACATCTTTGCTTCTTTTCTGATATGTTGCAACTTAAGTGGGAACCAAAAACATTCAGGAAATATGTTCTTTCCAGTTCGAAGAAATAGTGAAACCACGCTAAGCCTGCCGTCAACAACCTTGTGAACTGAGGTTTTTTAAAAAAACTAACATCCAGTAGAAATCATGCCACTAAGAGTCAGCTGCAACATTTTTTGAAAGATACTTTTCCAGACCTCAAAGGAGGCCAGACGAGATTGGAGGTGTGGCCTCACGAGACTATCCACGTCTAAACAAGTACATTGACTTCTCTCATTTTCTATAGCTTTGTACCATTTTTCTGAACCGTGTTAAATGTGATTTTATATAGATGGAGATGTTCTTCTAGTTTTGTATTAATATACATTAAATACTACTGGTTGGGATTGTCCCTGTAGTGGATGAGAGTGGCAATCTTTTACATTAAAACAACAAAAATATGTGTTTAGTTACATTCCCTTATAAGGGAAACGTTGTATCCTATATGAAATGAAAAGCCCTTGGAAGGCCCACCTTTCAGGTGTTATAAATTACTTCTCGTCCTTATGTTTAAAAAGGGCCCGATACAGCCCTTTTTAAACATAACCCCTCCATTTTAGGGGACCAAATGTCATTGAGCAAATTAACATAATCTCAAAGTTGTCATATTTAGCACTTGGTTGCAAGTCTTTTGTATTCGATGACTGCCTGAAGTCTGTGATTCATAGTCACCAGATGCTGCTTGTCTTTGGAAAATGCTCTGCCAGACTTGTAGTGCAGCCATCTTCAAATCCTCTTTGTTTCCTGGAATTTTGACTTCAGTCCTGCCTTCAGCAAGGGAAATGCATGCAATTGGATTCAAGTTCCACTTTTGGGCCCAGAAAAACCCCTTTGTTGCTTCAGCAGTATTTTTGATGGTGATTTTTCTGCTACAAGGTGAAGTGCTGTCCAATTACTTTTGAGGGATTTGGTTTGATCTGAGCAGTCAAGACATTTCTGTACACTTCAGAATTGATCGTGCTGCTGCTGTCAGCAGTCATGTCATTAGTAGAGCCTGTTCCTGTAAGATCCACCCCTGCTCTCAGATCCCAACCAGCTCTTCTACACCCCTTGCCCGCACATCTGATGAACACTCAACACTCTGCTCCCGAACGCAACTCACGCTCCAGATCCCAATCACCTGAATTCTAGACACCTGTTTCCCATTATCATTCAGTCACTATTTTAGTTCTCCCTCTGCTCACCATTCATTGTGAGGCTTGTGGAACATACTAAGCCTGTTTTGTGGTTCCAGAGGTCTCTTCATTTATTTCTACTGTGCACCAAATTCCTGTTTGCTTTCATCAGACCTGGTGGGTATTCCATCAATGCAGATAAAGGAAACTCCAGGCTTATTTCAATAAGTCTGGCTAATTTAAGTGAGAGTTCCGTTCCATTACTGTGTCTTATAGGAGTCCCTGCTCAGTAACTAAGGTAACTTATACATCTGAACTCCCTCGCAGGCTAACTGTCAAGCTTTCAAGGAATGTCCAACAGGCAGAAACAGAATCCCCAAAAAAATGTTCCGTGTATTTTCTCGCTCGCATCACTTTTGTCCTGTCCGTGTTCGGAAACATAAATTCAGACTTTTTTCTATCATTATGACCAAGCATGAATTGACGGGTTTAATTTAGTTCCAAAGAACATATCAATAAAAAATAAACAAGTTAAGAAAAGCATGTCTTACTTTCACTGTCTTCAAAAGCCAAGTTAATTGAGGCCTAGACTATGGCTGAATCTCAAATCGCATACTACATACTACAAGTACAGTACGTACTTCGCGGATGATGGTAAAGTACGTACTGTTTAGAATATAGTAAGCTAGTATGCCAGTATTGGGAATGATTGGGACCTACATTGTCAACATTACATTTTGTCGTGCATTAACACCACGCCAAGTTGGAGTATTTTGTTTGTCACCATTAAGCAGTGTTAAACTGACTAACATTTCTTATGAAGTTTACCTCCACCACAAATAGCATCTATGAACTATATGGCTCATGCAAGCATGAATGGGTGCATAATTTGAAAATCCACCAGAAATAGTAGACCATTGGAATACTATTTTCAGCGTACAATGGTTTAAGACATACGAATCTTCTCGCATCCTAATCTAGCTTACTATATAGTATATGCAAGTACGCAATTTGAGATTTAGCCTGTATAAGCAGTGCATGTAAAGACCAGCCAGTCTTGCAACCAAATATGGCATGTCCGTTCCTCAACAACCCTGTGGATGAAGGTGCTCAGATTCTACACAAAGCATTTATACCACCAGCCCCAAGGGTCTTCAGAGACAGAAGTTCTCCACTGGGCTTCCCTGATGAGTATCTGTGGGAGAGATACAGGTTCAGTAGGCCCAGCAAAGTTTACCTATGCAGTCTGCTGGAACCACACATAAGGAAGCACACTCAACGTAGCCAAGCCTTGACCACTATTCAGTCTGTCTGCATAGCTCAGCGTTTCTTTGAATGTGGGACATTTTTGTACGGTGTTGGTGATGCAGAAGGTCTTGCGAAGGCAACTGCATACCAGGAAATAAGGGTATGCCTTGCTCTAAAGCAGTACCTGAATATTTATCATTTTCCCTGGTCATCTTGAAACACAAAGGAGGCATTTTATTCAATTGCAGGTACGTGACCATTAAAATAAATGTAAAGTAGCCTACAGGTTGACAAGCCTCTGTATTAATGTAATCCTCTTTTTCAGGCTTCCCCAATGTTATAGGCACAATAGACTGTACCCTTGTGCAGGCCAGGCCCCATCTGGACCTGTGGATGCAGACTATGTCAATCGGAAATCTTTCCATAGTCTAAACGTTCAGGCATCTACTGGGGGCATGTGTCCACAAACAGTCAGGCAGAATAGTAGCAATTGGATTTGGATGAAATGTGAAAATAGATCAAATAAGTTTTGATGTCCTTTGGATTTAAATCCCATTACCCTGGCAGTTGTTCACAGAAATGTCAATTTCAATGTCTGCCTCACACAAAGTGGTAACTGTACTGAACAGCGATAATGTTTCACTTTACCTTATTCAGCACAGATCAATCAGAAAAAATCTGTAATTTCCTTTCCTAACTATTTCATAGCACTAACAAGCTGCAGAAGTCCTATGCAAAACCAAATTTGAAACCTCACACAATGTCAGACCTAAAGTTAAAAATATTATTCTGGAATGTGAGCAATGTTGAGATAATTCTGAACTGGAATTTACATTTTGAAAGACACCACTGCATCAACTCTTTTTAGTCATGCTGAGCAATTTAAAATGAATGCTCTGCTAAGCAGTGTTCCACATCATTGGTGACCCTCTATGCTGTCAGATGATCTGCGACGGAAGTTGCCTGATATATAATAGCTGTTGCCACATTCTTTTTTGGCTATTCAGTTGGCCCTTGTTGAGATGTAACTGCCAATAATGAATATAGGCCAAGGGTTACTATGAATTTGGCTAATTAACAGTAAATGCATTGTAGTTATGTCAGTTCACATAAGTTAACCTAATAATTTTGATTGATCATAAATCTGATATATAGTAGAATAGCCTGATAATATAGCCAATCTTACTTATCTAGTGATCTGAATGTTAATTTATTAAAAATTAAACAATTAGTAGGCTAGTATGACTTACGCATTTAATCTGTCACCAATTTTTTGCAAAGCTATCTCCCTCGCTTTGCAGCAGTATTGCCCTGTTTAGTGATGACTCCTTTAAATTCTTCATAAAGTCCCATCAGCAGGGTTTGTTCCGCTGTTGAGAAGATCACTCTAGTTTTCGCTTCTTTTTTTGCGACATAGTATCTTCATTTCGATATCGCTTGTTCTGGGCTGCGCTATGTACTCTGTGCACGAGCACAATGCAAGCTTGTTTAAGCCTGGTTTGATTTAACGTTGTCAAGACACAGCTAAATTGTGTTAATGGAATGGCTTAAGCCTTAAGTGGATGTTGGCGTTTATTCAAGCCGGGCTTTTTCAGTTAAGCACGGATTTCATTAGCGGCGTTGATGGAATACCCCCCTGATCCAGTCTTTCCCTGCTGGTATCTTTGACCAGTTTATTCCATGTTCTGACCAACCTGCTCAATCTCTGGATTAGTGATGGGAGAAATTAAGCTTTCCGAAACTACGTGCCAATTGAAACATTTGTATCAAAAAAGGATTCACTGTTTCGAAACACTCAAAACTTCGCACGCTGGCGACATCTGCTGGCCAAATGCGTGTAATGGAACTGGAAGACTCCCAGAAAATAAACTGAGTGTGTACCGGGTGGCATATGCTGGCATTGCGTATAGACCTAAGCACTTAATAGCAAATTGATAAGTGAACAGTTAAGTGGAGCTACGAAGTATCTACACATGGAACATGTAACAAATATTTAGCTTACAATGTTAATAAAAGAGCAGTCATTTCTTAAGAGCAGCTGTGTGTGTGGTGGAAGATATGTGCAAAAATTCCTAAATCTAGAAATGCGCACTGGGTTGGAGTATATAATTAGGCCTATACATTTATATGGTTACATTTTAATAAGTGTCATTTCTGTATGAAGTTGGCCTATGTGTGCCAATAGTATAGGCTGTATAAAATACCGATGTTGCATTGGTGGACTTCGATATAAGGGAACATTTATATGCTTATACTTAATTTGTGTATGAAAGTTGTGAATGCAAGTTCTAGCTCAGTTGTTGCTCACAAATCGTGCATTTTATAAGATTACGTTCAACAACTTGAAAATGTTCCCACACAGTGGATCTTGTTATTTTTGTGCTCCCTCCATTTCTCCAAATTAACTGAATCATTCTGATAGTAATGTCTGTCTTCAAACAACTCTCGAAATCTGGCCATTTTCATTGGATTTAATTTCAGGGACTGGCATAGGTGATCGAAACCTGATCAAAACAGAATGACGTAACCGACTGTTTGCTTAGATCACGTAACTTGGCAACTTTGAAACAAGCTTCGACACCATGTTTCGGCCCCGCAGTATCGCAAAGGTTTTGTAGCGGTTTGAAACCTGTTTTTCCAGCACCCATCACTGCTCTAGATTACCCTCGTGCCTCCTCTTCTGTACCTCTGTCTGATCTGCATGCCTGCCTCTTTCACCTTTTCACCTGTTCCTTCTTTAAAAGACATGCTTCCACCCTTGGAACCATATTCCCTGTTCCGTGTGGTTTTGTTACAGAATACCTCACCCCATAACATGGATCCAGCAGAACTTCAAGCACGCCTAGCCCAACAAGAAGAGTGAATAGAGGAACTCTGCAACCTGCTGCATCACTTGGCATTATCCGCTACTCCGATAAGTGCCTCGTTCTTCTGCTTCTATCTCCATGCCCAACAAATATGACATCAATCATCCATTGATGTCATGTATTCAGTGAGGGGTGATTAGCACCTAGGTAGCATTAGCGGGCTGCCTGGGTACCAACGCTAAGTGCCGTGGGCTTTTGGCCGATTAAGACAGAAAACAGGGTTAAAAAAAACAGTTAAATAATCTCTAAATATTTTTTTGTTTGTGAGTTTAGAATTCTGATAATGGAACAATGTAAGATAGATACGCCTATTTTGGAAAGGTCATGGAAGGAGGAGGGTGTAGCATTTAAAATGGCAGTTTTAATTACAAACTAAAACGGCAATACCCATAGGCGGTCCTAGCGTTAAGGAATCCATAATTTTTATCCAAATACAGTTAAAAGGTAATTTACGTTCATCCTGGTTCTGACTGCAACCGACACCTATGGCCATTTTGAGCTAAAATTATCATAATACAGCTAACACAAAAATGTATTAAATTCACGCCCAGTATATATAACTTATCATATCATGGGTGAATAAATGGTCAATACTGGTGGACTCGGGGGGGGCATTCGCCCCCCTTGGCGCCCCATGTCAGAAAAACGCACCGCAAAAGTGCCCTCTCGGATGCCCCTATGGTAGATAAAACATGATAAACTGCACTCTACAGTGGCCCAGTGTGCGAGAAAACGTGATGCAGTGCCCTAATGGGCGCCCTTCCAATGGAGAAATTGTGATGCAGTGCCCTCTAGGGTGCCCCTATTTGTGAGGAATTGTGGTTAGGTGCCCTGCAAGGTGCTCCTATGTGCAAAAAAACGTGATGAAGTGCCCTCTGGGTGCCCTTCTAGTGGAGAAAACGTAATGAAGGGCTCTCTGGGTGCCCTTCCAGTGGAGGAAATGTGATCAAGTGTCCTAGTGGGCTCCAATGGAGATAATGTGATGTTGTGCCATGTCGGCTGCCCTACATGCTAGAAAATTTGTTGGACTCTACGTGTTCCTACATGCAAGACAATGTGCCCTCATGGGATGCCTCTATGGTGGAAAATGCCCTCCTGGTGCCCCCTGTTTTTATATATCCTTTTAAAAAACAGTTTAGTGGCAGCATGATTTTACCTCAATTTCATTTCTGTTAGGAGCCAATAAATTCATCCAGACAGTTTTTAGAATCGTTAGCATGTAGAAGTTAATAAGTTAGCATGGAGAATTTAAATGTATATTTAGAATGAAGAAAACAGTAAAAACAGTCGGGATGAATTTATTGGTTCCAAAAGCGCATGGAAATGAGGTAGAATCATCTCTTGGGTGGAGTTCCCCTCTCACACACACACTCAGCCACACCCTCTTTAGAATTTTCAGGTGTCAGTGGGTTTAGTGCAGTCTGAGCTGTAACCTTCACATCCCACTACTGTGTATGAGGTTGGTTACATAGCAATATGTTACATTTAAAACAACGGAAAAATTGCAGCTTACTTAAGATGCATTACTAATGTGTATAGACAGCATTTTCTGGTTTGTTTTGGTTTTTAAGCTGTATACCATGTTATACAATATGCTAGAGGATGCCTTGCTAGGTAGCCTGCTTAGCCATTTCTATGTTAACTGGTGGACTTGATCCAACTCAAATCAAGCAGAAAGTGTAGTAATGTCTTCAAATTTTATCTACTCTGATTCCGCCACCCTAACTAATCTCCCTACCCTGACTATGCTCCTCAATATACAGTTGAAGTCGGAGGTTTAAATATACCATTTCCAAATACATTTAAACTGTATTTAAATGTGAAATGACAGAATAATAGTAGGGAGAATTATTTATTTCATCTTATATTTTATTTTGTCCGATTCCCAGTGGAATTGGACGAAATAAAATATTATTTCAGTCCACATAAACTAAATTAGTATTTGGCAGCATTGCCTTTAAACTGTTTAACTTGGGTCAAACTTTTTGGGTAGCCTTCTACAAGCTTCCCACAATAAGTTGGGTGATTTTTGGCCTATTCCTCCTGACAACTGGTGGTACCGAGTCAGGTTGTAGGCCTCCTTGCTCGCACATGCTTTTTTCAGTTCTGCCCAAAAATGTTCTATAGGATTGAGGTCAGGGCTTTGTGATGGCCACTCCAATACCTTGACTTTGTTGTCCTTAACACATTTTGCCACAACTCTGGAAGTATGCTTTGGGTCATTGTCCATCGGAAGACCCATTTGCAACCAAGCTATAACTTCCTGACCGATGTCTTGAGATGCTTGAGATGCTTGCTTCAAAATATCCACATCATTTTCTTTACTCATTATGCCATCTATTTTGTGAAGTGCACCAGTCCCTCATGCAGGAATGCAACCCCACAACATGATGCTGCCACCCCCGTGCTTCACAGTTGGGATGGTGATCTTAGGCTTGCAAGCCTTCCCCTTTTTCCTCCAACTATAACAAGGGTCATTATGGTCAAACAGTTACATTTTTGTTACATGCGACCAAAGGACATTTTCCAAAAAGTGCTATCTTTGTCCCCATGTGCAGTTGCAACCCGCAGTCTGGCTTTTTTATGGCGGTTTTGGAGCAGTGGCTTCTTCCTTGCTGAGCGGCCTTACGGGTTATGTCGATATAGGACTCGTTTTACTGTGGATATAGATACTTTTGTACCTGTTTCAACCAGCATCTTCACAAGGTCCTTTGCTGTTCTTCTGGGAATGATTTGCACTTTTTGCACCAAAGTACGTTCATCTCTAGGAGACAGAACGCGTCTCCTTCCCAAGTGGTATGATGGCTGTGTGGTCCCATGGTGTTTATACTTGCGTACTATTGTTTGTACAGATGAACGTGGTACCTTCAGGCGTTTGGAAATTGCTCCCAAGGATGAACCAGATATAGTGATATAGTGAATTATAGGGGAAATAATGTCTGTAAACAATTGTTGGAAAAAATTACTTGTGTCATGCACAAAGGAGATGTCCTAACTGACTTGCCAAAACTATAGTTTG
>JACXGI010006519.1:22291-41762 GCA_016801175.1 Esox masquinongy
GCCCCTGCTGGGTGTGTGTGTGTGTGTGTGTGTGTGTGTGTGTGTGTGTGTGTGTGTGTGTGTGTGTGTGTGTGTGTGTGTGTGTGTGTGTGTGTGTGTGTGTGTGTGTGTGAAAATTGGAGTCACATAAAACAAAACAATTTTAATCTTAACCAGGGTTTGGAACTGTTTCACCATAAATGCATCACAAATGTCTGCACACTGGTGCCCCACCATATGTAGCTGGTGCCCTTTTAATTTTTTTCGCCCCTGCCCCTCAGACAGTCTGAGACCACCACTGATGGTCAGAATAATTTAATAAAACCATTTCTAGAAGTTACCTAACATTTGTGGGGCCTGCCAAGTTAGTTTATCTGAATCAACCAAAGATAAAAAAGGTGATAAGGTGTGTCAATCTAAGGGACCTTATGGTCATTTACATTGGCTCATCTTCAGGACAGATTCTAGAATCGTCTAAGATCTTTGATAGAAAATACAGACCTGAAACTTTTGAACTGTAGTGTAATGTCTTGGAGTGCAGAACACAGGTGCAGAGGTTCATGAACACAAAGAACTTTTAATAAGGTGCTTGAGAACAAAGACAAAGACAGGAATGTCTCATACAAACAACAACAAACAAGAAACACTAGGGCAGGAGCAACTTAAACAGGGACATAACGAGGGTGACAAGGCCCAGGTGACAAGACTAAACTTGACAGATGAAACTAATAACCACAGGAGAACCAAACAAGACATAGAAATAGAGAAACTGGAACCGAATTACATAGAACATAGAAATGTAATGGCCAGCACGGCTCAGGCCGTGACTGGCCGTAACAGGGTCATTTAGAAACATCCTTGTTTTTGAAAGAAAAGCAAATATATTGTCCATTAAAATAACAGCAAATTGATCAGAAATACAGTGGAGACGTTGTTAATGTTGGAAATGACTATTGTAGCTGGAAACAACTATTGTAGCTGATTTTGATTGGAATATCTACTTTGGTATACAGAAGCCCATCACATCAGTCCTGTGTTGCAATGGCACATTTTGTTTGCAAATCCAAGTTAATAATTTTAAAAGGCTAATTAATCATTAGAAAACCCTTTTGCAATTATGTTAGCACAGCTGAAAACTGTCGTGCTGACTAAAGAAGCATTAAAACCTTCTTTAGACTGGTATCTGTATATCTGGAGCATCAGCAATTGTGAGTATCTGGAGCATCAGCAATTGTGGGTTTGATTACAGACTCAAAATGGCCAGAAACAAAGAACTTCTGAAACTCGTCAGTCTATTTTTGTTCAGAGAAAAGAAGGCTATTCCATGCATGAAACTGCGAAGAAACCGAAGAGCTCGTACAACGCTGTGCACCTCTCCCTTCACAGGAGCTGGCTCTAACCAAAACAAAAAGTGGGAGGCCCCTGGGCACAACTGAGCAAGAGGACAAATACATTAGTGTGTAGTTTGAGAAACGGATGACTCACAAGTGCTCAGCTGGCAGTTTCATTAAATAGTACCTACAAAACATTAGTCTCAACATCAACAGGGAAGAGGCAACTCTGGTTGGCCAATAAAAAGAATAGATTGAGACACTGGACAGAGGAAGATTGGGAAAATGTGTTGTGGGCAGACAAATCTAGGTTTGAGGTGTTTGGATCACAAAGAAGAACATCTGTGTGACACAGACCAAATGAAAAGATGCTGGAGGAGTGCTTGACGCCATCTGTCAATCATGGTGGAGGCAGTGTGATTGTGCTTTGGTGGGGGTAAAGTGAAAGGTTTGTACAAGGTAAACTGGATCTTAAAGAAGGAAGGCTATCACTTCATTTTGCAACGCCATGCCCATACCCTGTGGATGGCACTTGATTGGAGCCAGTTTCCTCGTACATCAGGAAAATGACCCAAAGCACAGCTCCAAACTATGCAAGAACTATTTAGAGAAGAAGCAGTCAGCTGGTATTCTGTCTATAATAATGGAGAGGCCAACATCGGAACTTAACCCTATTAAGCTGTTGTGGGAGCAGCTTGACCATATGGTACATAAGAAGTATCCATCAAGCCAAACCAACTTGTGGGAAGGATCGGGGGAAATATCTTCAGATTACCTGAACAAATTGACAACCAGAATGCCAAAGGTCTGCAAGGCTGTAATTGTTGGAAATGGAGGATTCTTTGATGAAAGCATAGTTTGAATGACAATACCCTTATTTCTAACCTTGTCATTGACTGTTTCCTATACATTTTCCTATTAATTTAGCTATGTTTCCTATCCAAACTAATTTCATGTGTGTTTTCATAGAAAACAAGGACATTTCTATGTGACCCCAAACTTTTGAACGGTACGTCTCCCAGAATCGAGTGTAATCTAAATAAACATGGCTGCGCGCATAGACAGTAATTAGCCAAAATAGCTCAACATAACCTTCAAAAAGCTATTTTTCACTGATTGTATTTGTCCATTACTAAATATGCAAGAATCTGTATTTATAATTTGTTATAAACCTTTGAGAACTTGAATGAATAATAATGTAAATACATGATTAACACACAACCTATTGCCTGATAATTAGCATATGTTCAATAATTATTCCATATACCTTTTAACAGTATTACTGCAACTATAATTTCAACCAGTCTAAATCAGAATTTAGCTCTGTAGCTAACAAGTAGCGTGGTGTTTCTGGGCAGCTGAGGCTGAAATATATTGTTGCATAATAATCAAATTCTGCAGCTGTCAGCGCATTCTGACGTCACATGCGTTAAAATGTCATGCTGGGGGGGCTCTTAAAAGATATTTGAAAGATATGTCTTAAAAGGTTAATCTTTGTCTCATCTCTCAATAAGACTAAGGTTCAGAACTCTGCAGGTTATTTAATTTTTAGCAAATTAACCTGGCTATTTTATTTTTGAGCCTTACCAGTGGTCTGAATCCTGTGGTAAACCCATTGACTATAATGGTGTAGTCTTCTCTTTATGGTACTTTTTGATGCCTACATTCTGGAGAGTTTTCTTGTTCAAACTCAAACTTTTTCAAAACTGCCATATATATTAACCAATATTAACAGACTCTCCGTCTTCCTGGTTCCTGTTGTATGAATGACATCTCTCTGTTATGACAATTTTTTGGGGAAAATTTGTGCCATTTATTCAAAATGAAATATCTCATGTACTCAGACCCTTTCCCATGACACTCCAAATTAAGCTCAGATTCACCCTGGATCCTTTGATCAACCTTAAGATGTCTTGAAATTGTCTTTTTGTGCTAAAGAAAATAAGTTTTTCATAAAAATCCATCTCTTTACGATCAATGCTAGCTAAGTGCCTTAGTTCTTGGTTGAAACCTGTAGCGCTACCGCATGACCAAATATTTCCCAGAATTATTCAAACTGAATAATTCTGGATTAAAGAGTGTATCAGACTGTAAACAGTCTCAAAACCCTTAAGGATTGTGTTGACAAATGGTGTCTGTTTTACAATCCCTTGTATCAGTGGTTTATAGTACAAAATAATATGATTAACATTCTAATGAAAATACAGGGAATTCAATTTCTCTAGGATAGAAAATTGCTATACTTTTAAGAAAACTGCCCATTGCTACATTATACTGTAACTAATGTTTTAATCAAGCAATATTGCTGTCCCTGTTAAAGTTGCATTGTCTCTAATGTTTAGAAGACAGAATTTTAAACAGTGACACAACTTGTCTCCTCCTCTAACCAAACAAGACTGTAATAGTATTAGCTAGTCCAGGATGGTTTAGGCCAGTGGTTTTCAAACTTTTTTTTCAGCGACCCACACATGAGTGTTTTCAAATATACCGTTTTTCTATAATTATTAATTATTTGTAGGAGTATTAACAAAACTCGTTCTAATTGTCATTATCAGTAATAACACAACATTAATTTTCTCAATATTGACAGTATACCGTCACAGACCTGTGTATTATAAAAACATTATAATCACCAAAATAACCAAGATCATGTATTTTTTTCAAATATTAGACTACATAGGTGCTAATGTGACGGGTGCGCCTGCTTCATTTTCCTCAGTATTACAGTCCAGTCATGTGTGCAGTATGAGAGAGCAACACGCATATCAGATGCAGAGTTTAGTCTATTTCAGTACTTTGTCTTTATTTTTGTCTGAGTGGAAAATCCAACTTCACATTTGTAAGTGGTTGTGAAAGGCAAAAGCAACAAAATGCTTGCTTTATTTAGCACTGGATATTCCAATGCAGTGCTGAGCCAGAACGACGATATCTTCATGCATGCGTGTCGTATTTTCAATGTACTGTCACTGGTCAGCTGGAGCTCTTTTTCGGATAACAGAACGATTCATGTTGCTGTTTTAACTAGCTCTGTGAAACTAAAATGAAAGGTTGAAAACTAATAAATGGCAATGAAAGGTTGGAAAACTAAGAAATATTCTTTTTTACTTCTAACAAATAGCGCTTTGGGGAGAGGAACTCGTGTTCAACGTACAGTGGTTATTTCGTCTGATGTAGGTAAACTTGGCCTACACAGTTCTGAGTTTAGTATATCGCCCCATGTGACTGTGGAAGTGTACTGTCGACAATAACCTTCATTTAATCATAAGAGAAAACCAATGACAAAATAATTATTAAAACATATTTGCCGAACCAATTTTAATCTCCTGACCCACCTGTGGGTCGTGACCCAGATTTTGAAAAACACTGGTTTAGGGTGGGGGATACTGTGAGTGTCTAAAGTGAGTAAGAGGAGCAGGGCTTGAGGGAGCATTGCCCCCTCAAATAACAAACAAGAAAAATATTGTTTTTTTACTCAATGACCAATCAAAAAATATATTTCAAAATTATATATTTTTTTAATATCTGATTGGCTGGTTTGACAATATAAAATTCAGTCTGAAGACTAGTTAGTCTGTGATCAGTTGTATTCTGAAATGAATGCATAAGCTTTAGACCAGTGGTTCTTAATGTGGGGGTTGCGACCCCCCCATGGGGTCACCAGATGATTTTGGGGGATCGCAAGATGATATCTAGAATAAATAAATTAAAATTAAAAAGTGCTATTTTTAATAAACCTGAAAACTGCTATACTGTATATAAAGGGGAATACAACTAGAATAGGCTAGGTAAAATATTAATATTTTTTAATTTACATCTTCGTCACAGAACGGAAACTGGTTGGTTGAAACAGTTGCATGGGTTAACAGTAGCCTACATCTACAGAGATGATGAAAGCATTCCTTCAGAAAAGCAATCAACTTTTAAGAAAATAAGCCTACGGGAAATGAGAAACACAAGGGAAAGGCCATTCAAACATGAAAAATATTGAGAAATTTATCGTTTGGATTCACTTGTTTTACCATTGACGATATGCATCATTCCCAATTCGTTCTTTGCTCAGTTTCTTGCACAGAAATGTTTAAAGCCAGTGAAACTGAAAAGACATTTGCAAACCAAGCATCTCTCTCATGTCAGTAAATCAGCATGTTTTTTCAGCCGAAAAAGTGTTAGAGCAACGTGCAATTAAAATAGTTAACTCCATTAAATCACGTCCCATTAACACCAGGCTATTCGTCACCCTCGGCCAAGAGATGGGCTCGGAACATGAAGCCCTGCTGTTCCATTAAGAGGTCTGGTGGCGTTTGCAGAGGAAAGTTCTCACCCGCCTGTTCGAGCTGCGTGATGTGGAGCGCATTTTCCTGATCGAGTCTCGGTCCCAACTCACAGACTACCTGACAGACCCCAAATGGTTGGTAAATCTTGAATATTTGGCATGTATATTCGACAAAATTAAAGTACATAACTCATCACTACAAGGCGCAAATACAAATACAGGCCAAGTTTTGTTATCTGATAAAATCAATGCACGCTAAAGGTGGCAATGTCGAAATGTCTCCTGAGCTGGAAGAATTTGTGGAGGACAATGAATTGGATCTCAGTAACATGACAAAAATGATAACTTCACATCTCCAAGGCCTTCTGGATCACTTTATGAAGTACTTCCCAAATGGGAACTCCACAACGATATGACTAGATATACAACAACTGTTGACGGTAACTGGGGATCAACTGTTATCCGATCTGGAGGACGCGCTGATGGAGCTGTCCAGTGATCAGACCTTAAAGACAGTGCCACTCATGTGGGAGACCTGAGTTCGAATCCAGTGAGGATGGTGATATTTAATGATTTTAATTGTGGGCCACAATAAAACTGTATGCATCCGGGCATGCGTTTTGGGTCAGGATAGACAAAAACTTAGCTGGCTACAACATTCAGTAGCTACGTTATAGTAAGCCTCAACTAAAACTGTTTACGGTTTTACAGTATTGCGACTATTTCTGGTGGATTCCACGATTCTCTCGTCTTTTCACCTGACGAAAAAGTTAGTTATTGTCACCTACATTGATAGAGTAGTTATTGTAT
The DNA here is from genome assembly GCA_016801175.1 of Esox masquinongy. Taxonomy (NCBI): domain Eukaryota; kingdom Metazoa; phylum Chordata; class Actinopteri; order Esociformes; family Esocidae; genus Esox; species Esox masquinongy. The sequence goes on from JACXGI010006519.1 coordinate 28,685, forward strand.
CAATGTCATTCTCGAATGGCTAATAAGCTGTTAAAACGGCCAGTGGCAAAAGCTATACAGTTCATAGATGCTATTTGTGGTGGAGGAAAACTTAATAAGAAATGTTACTCAGTTTAACACAATGGTTAATGGTGTCTAAAGAAATATTCAAACTTGACGTGAAGTTAATGCATGACAGAATCATATAATGTCAAGAGGCTTTACCGACACTCAGCAGATGTATGGCTTGGTGGCGTAGTGATTAAAGACACAGCCTTTCCCATGGGCAATCCAAGTTCGAATCTCGGGAGGGCAACACAGATCGCCGGCTGAACTAGGCTTGCCTGGTTTCTTATTTTGATAGCCCTGAAGTTAAACTGACTTGGCTACAAGTCAAGAGGAGGCTACAAGTCAATGAAACTAATAGACGGACCAGTGAGAAATTTTAATTTGGGAATATCTCAAGCACTCAGAGCAGTTTTTTAGAAAGAAATATTTGACACAAACATTAACTGCGTATGTCTTCTGGTCATTTACACTAATTATGCAAGTAGTTCAGGAAAAATATTACACATGGCCTCTAAATCAGTCTGGGGTCTACTAAAACTAAAATTACATATGTACTGTGCCCTCCATAAGTATTGGAACAGTTAAGTCAAAATTGCTATTTTTGCTGTACACTCAAGGCATATGACAATATGATGTAAAAGTACAGACTGTCTCCATTTATTTCTGTCCATTTCTTTTATTTTACTAAATAGCAGCATTTTTAGTGTTGTATTTTTGTATGGTTTATTTAGTCAGTAATAGACTATAATATATATAGTCTATTATTGATAATAATAGACTATAATATATAGACTATATATATATTATAGTCTATTATATATAATAATTTATTTAGTCAATAATAGACCAAATATATTTGAAATTTTAGCAGCTCAGCCACATCCCATTTGAGGAACTTGGGCCTGCATATCAGAAAATGTTTTGATTAAAGGCAAAATGTGAACTTCCTAATGCTGTGCTGCCGTACAGTTCAGAATTCCCCTAGTCTGGGGCATGTAAGTGGAGAAATGGTATTCAAGAAAAAATTGAGGGCAATCTATGGTCAAATATTTAAACATGCAAGTTTGTGGGCACCTCTTATGTATTCAGGTCCTTCACAGACAGGTAAGTACACAAACACTTAGATGAAATACTACTAAACAATAAGTGTCAATGAAAACGTGAATAAAATGTTTGATTTTAATTAAATCTTATTTTAACACATTCTAATCTACAGAAATAACCTAGAAACAATTAAGGTTAATTTACTTGATCCAAAACAGAATGATAGATTTCTCAATTTGCCAACTCTGAGATACAATCTGGTAACCTTTCAGTCATAGATCAGATGATCCAACTGCCAGGCAACCTACTCCCCCATATCACCAACGACTTACAAAGTAACATGTTACAGTAATTGTACTTTCTGCTTTAATGTGTAATGTATTACTGTTCAAATTTCAGTACAATGTTTACAGTTACTGATTAAAGACAGGTCCTTGTTATTTTTAGATTTCTGTAATCATTCCTATATTACAATATGCAAAATGCTTTTGGCCCAGAGACTAGTTCATCTCACCAAGTAACTTTTCAAGATTGCAGTATTGCAGAAGAAGTTCTAAGTTATATTGAATTAAAATAACCATGAAGAGTTTAAGAGGACAGGTTGTAGTAGTTATCGTATATTTATATATTGTGAAGCCGCAGCGCTGTGCTTGGCTCCCCACAAGCGGCTACAGGCGCACCGGCTCCAGGGGTTCAGCACCTTGGTCAGCAACCCTCGGGAGTGTGCCACGGAACCAAGAAAGGCGGTGAGAAAGACAAAGCAACACCCATCCACAGCTGCTGTGACGGTTGCTCCATGTGGTGCTACATGCCCTCTCCCTCTCCGGCACTCCACCTCGCTGGTGTACTAAGTGCCGACCGGAGACAAAGGCAAATGTACCCCTCACACTCATACGTTTTGAGTTAGTATTATGTTGCCTATTTTAGTTCCTGGTTTTCACCGTCACCTCACGGGTTATTGTGTCATTACGTTTGAGACCGTGTGTTGTGTTTTCTTGCTGCATTAAAAAAGGAAAGACAAGCAGTTGATTTCTCCATTTTGTTTTTGCCTCTCATTTTTACGCACTCGCTACCCTCGCACCTCACAGAATAACCTGTCCCCACTTTTTTTTTTTCGATCAGTTGGTTTGCTTTCGGTTTTCTTTTTGTTTTCCCTACACCACCCAGTTTGAGATGAGTCAGGGTGGGGGCTGGAGCCCCAGATCATGCGTCGGAGCTAGAGGATGGGCCCCGCACCATGGAGGGACAGATAAGCGGATTGGCAACAGCGTTCGGCAAGATGATGTCACACATGACAGCATGGTCGGGTGGGGAGAGCCCAATTAAGCCAGCCGGTGCTGCTGCACCTCCCGTTGTCCATCGTGTGGAGTCTAGCCGTGGCCAGGTGAGAGAACTCTGGAGACCCTTGCCTGAAAAATATTATGGTAATCCGGAGAGTGGTCGTGGTTTCCTTCTCCAATGTGAATTGTATTTTGGAGATGAGCCCTATAAAGACCATGAGAAGGTAACCGCGATAATCACACTGCTCACCGGGCGTGCCCTCAAACGGGGAACGGCGCTATGGAATAGCAGGTCTGGGGAATTGAGGTCTTTTCCCGGTTTCATCACCCAGTTCCAAGCCGTGTTTGACACACTCGGGATGGTGCCGGTGTCCAGTGGCTGGAATGAGCCGGCGCTAAGGACTGCTTTTCACAGGGGGCTGTGAACTGAGGTCCAGATGGAGCTGGCGTGTGTAAACACTTCCTACGTCTACATCGCCCAGGCCATTGCCATCCACAGGCAGCTCCGGAACCGTGACCATTTGGCACTACGTGCCTCCTCTCATACAGAGCCGGAGCCTGAGCCCATGGAACTGGGGATTACAAGGCTCACCACAGAGCAGAGTGAGTGACAGAGTCAACGGTGTCTGTGCCTGTTCTGCGGTGAGAAGGGGCACTTCCGGAAGGGGTGTGCCACGGCCCAGGCATGGAGCAAGGAGAGGTTGAGTAGCCAGGCAGTGCAAGCTGGCACAGTAGGTGCGTTGCGTTTACATAATATAGCAGAACCGTTCTGTTGCTTGGTGGTGTTGTCTGGTGGCTTTCCCTCATACATCCACAGCTCTGATTGACTCCAGGGCTGCGGGGAGCTTCATCGACCGGTCCCTGGTATCCGCTCTCTGGCTGCCGTTGCACCATTTGAGGTCCACGATGCCCATCCAGGCTCTAGACGGGCGTCCCGTGGGGTCCGGTTCCATTACCCATGTGACCCACCTGCTCACTCTCACCATCAACGGCTACCATCGAGAGAGACTGGAATTAATGGTGATGACGTCGTCCATACACCCAATCATCCTGGGTCTTCCGTGGCTCCAGAAACACAACCCCAACATCGCCTGGAGCAAATGGAAGATCCTGGGATAGTCCCCGGAGTGTCGGAAGACTTGCTTGACCACCACGTGTGGAGCTACGTAGGTGGAGAGCCCAGATGGCGCCCTCCCAGCCAACATCCTGCCGGAGTATGCAGACTTAAGCGGGATGTTTTCCAGTGGGAAAGCCAAGTATCTCCCTCCTCACCATTCCTGGGACGGCGCCATAGACCTTATACTAGAAGTCGCGCCCCCCCAAAGCCAGATCAACCCTCTCTAGGTGGCCCGAAAACAACACCATGGAGACCTGCATCAGGGAAACTCATGGAGCAGGGACACATCCGCCATTTCACCTCTCCTGCTTCAGTGAGCTTCTTCTTCGTCAAGAAAAAGGACGGGGGGTTTTGGCCCTGTATTGACTACCGGGGCTGAACAACATCACGATCAAGTACAGGTACGTGATGCCCCTCATCCCATTGGCCATCGAGCAGCTGACGCGCTTCTTCACCAAACTTTATCTCCGGGGCGCCTACAACCTGGTACGGATCCGGGAGGGAGAGGAGCGGAAGACAGCCTTCAGCACGGCGTCAGGCCGCTATGAGTGTTTGGTCATGCCATATGGGCTGGCCAACATCCAACGTCCCTGCTGTGTTCTAGTCCTTCCTGAATGAGGTGTTCCGGGATGTGTTTGGGAGCTATTTCGTAGTTTACATTGATGACATCCTGGTGTACTCCCCGACATACAGTGGATATAAAAAGTCTACACACCCCTGTTAAAATTCCAGGTTTTTGTGATGTAAAAGAATGAGACAAAGATAAATCATGTCAGAACTGTTTTCACTTTTAATGTGACCTATAATGTGAACAATTCAACTGAAAAACAAACTGAAATCTTCGAGTGGGAAAAATAAAAACCTTATAATATAGACTTTTTATTTCCACTGTACCTGGATCATCTGGCCCACGTCCATGCTGTTCTTCAACGTGCGTTTGACCACCAGCTATACATAAATAGGCATAGGCAGGAAGTGCTCCTTCCACCAGCCCACCATCTCCTTCCTGGGGCACCACATCGCTCTGAAGGGCGTCATGATGGAGGAAATTAAGGTGCAGGCGTTGAGGTCATGACCAGTCCCGAAGACCATTAAGGAACTGCAAGACTACATTGGATTTGCAAACTTCTACCGCTGGTACATCAGGGGATTCAGCACCATCGCCGCGTCACTCACGTCACTGCTGAAAGGCCAACCTCAGCACCTCCACTGGACCCCGGAGGTGGAGAAGGCGTTCCTTGTCCTGAAGGGCAGATTCACCACGGCTCCTCTACTATGACATCTGTAGCCACTGAAGCCCTTCACGGTCGAGGAGGATGCATCCGAGGTTGGGGTGGGGGTGGTCCTCTCCCAGCAGCACGGGACACCTCCCAGACTCCACCCCTGTGCGTACTTCTCCGGGAAACTGACTGCTGCGGAGAGGAACTACGATGTGAGTGACCATGAGTTACTGGCACTGGAGGAGTGGAGACACTGTCTCGAGGGCGCCCGGGAGCCGTTCACAGTCCTGACAGACCACTGGAACTTAGAACATATCAGGGCTGTGCGGCGCCTCAACTACCCCCAGGCCAGATGGATCCTGTTCTTCGAGCACTTCCAGTTCACCCTGACATACCGACCAGGTACGAAGAACGTCAGGACGGACGCACTCTCACGCCTGCATGACCGGGGGGCAGAACTGCCTAGGGACACACCCATCCTGCCCCCCTCCTGCATCATGGGTCCTGTCTCCTGGGATATAGACGCAGACATTCAACGGGCAGGGAGACGGGACCCTGCACCACCAACGTGCCCCCCCAGACTGTTTTGTTGTTTTTGCCTCTAATTTTTAGCCACTAGGTCCACTATTGACACCATTCCCCGGGGATCCCGGTGCATGCACAACACACCCAGCTATTCAGGTTGGTGGAGCGGTGGCTCCAGCCTGATCTCATCACCCTAGCAGAGATAGTGGAGCGGGTGATGATGGATGTCTTTCTCCCCTCTCTCCCTGCCAAGGAGAGGATAGCTGTAGGGCAGGGTTGTCCAGCTAATATTCGCAAGATGGGACCACCGCCCCTCTGAGCTGGAAAAAGGCAGCCCCGACCAAAAGCCTGGCTAATGCACTGCGCCATCCACAGCTCCAGCTGCTCCTCCCAGGTGACCCCGCTGGCTCCGACTCTAGAATCGTCCGACCACAGCCACTCTGGACAACGGGAGTACCATCACCCTGGTAAACCCCTTGGCCCTTCTCGCCAGCCACCCCTGGGAAGGCATCCTCCCGCTGAACTGCGTCCAACAAGATGTCCACAGGGTGCCCTGCGGTGACCATCTCCAAAACTGGAGGCGGCCCATGAATAACTGGAGGCGGTCCCACTATGCCACGCCACGCAGAAGAACATCGCCAAGGAGTTGTTCCTGTTGTGCAGCTGCGTCAGTGTCTCCAGACAAATGGGGGACCTCTGCTAGCTCCTCCAGGTACGTCACATGCACACCTCCCTCAACCATTCCCAGACAGACGGGCTGGTGGAACGGTTCAACAAAACGCAGAAGAGGATGCAGCGCCGAGCGATTGCAGAGGACGGCCGCAAATGGTACCTAGTGATCCCGTACGTGCCGTTTGCTGTCCAGGAAGTGCCCCAGGCTTCTACCGGCTTTTCACTTTTTGAACTCCTGTACGACGACCACGAGGCCTGCCCGACGTGGCCAAGGAGGCCTGGGAGCACCAGCCATCTCCACACCACACTGTAATTGAGCACGTTCTCCCAGTTGGGCGTCAACACTTGGAGGACTCCCAGCACCAACAGCAGAGGTCCTAAAACTGGTCTGAACGCCGCTGATGGTTCCAGCCGGGGGACAAGGTGATCATGTTGGTGCCCACCATGGCCTGTAAGTTCCTGGCTACCTGGCAGGGCCCCAACTCTGTGGTGGAGCAGACAGGGCCTGTGAACGACCGTGTCTGGAAGCTGGGGCACAGACGGGAGGAGCAGGTCTACCAGGTAAACCTGCTCAAGCACTGGTAATAAGCAACCCACAGGTAAGTGCCCTTGCCACCACCACACGGGAGGAACTCGCCATGGGGCCTGACTTAACGCCCACCCAACAGCAAGACCTCAGAGCCCTCATGAGTGACTTCTCTGACCCTGGGCAGCACCTAGATGTGAGTTTGTTTTCTCTCTCTTCCTCCCCAGAGGAATCTGAGCAGCCTTGCCTCACTGCCTGCCATGCTCTGTGCCCCTGTTTCGGTCTCAGGGTTGGTCTGCGTTGGACTATTTTTTTTTCTCCTTTTAGTTACTGTTCAGTTTTGTTCTCTATTTCTCACTGTGTTATTTGTTAATAAACAGGCTGTGCAAACCTGTGCAAAAATTTTACAGTGTCTTATTGTATTTTTAATTATTATGATGTTTTCATTTGTTTTGATGTTTTCATTTGAGTATGTTTTTATGTTATTGTATTTTTATATATTTTTTTCTTTTTCTTTGTAAAGCACACTGAATTGCTTCGATGTATAAATTGTGCTATATAAATAAACTTGCTTGCTTGCTGTGCGTGGTTACAATATAAGTTATTTATAAATAAGCTATTTATTTTTAAGATTCAAGAACAAATCAAATTTCATTTGTTATATGCTTTTTAAAAAACATGTCGTCTAACAGTGAAATGGCAGGGCTAACGTTACCCATTTCATTGTAAAAACAAATTCTATGACAAGGAGAATGTAGTGTAGACTGCGCTTCCTACTTATTGATAGGCTGGAAAATTGGGTAGGACTCTCCGGGACAGCCCTTGATTGGTTCAGATCTTATATAGATGGCTGGAGTTACTTTGTCACCATTGGTAATCATGAATCTGATAGGGTGGCTATGACATGCAGAGTTCCCCAGGGATCAGTTCTCGGACCGCTTCTTTTCAATCTCTATATGCTACCTCTGGGCCAAATTCTACAGAACAACAATATTAACTACCATAGCTATGCCGATGATACTCAAATATATATGGCTGTCGAACCATATGACAACAGCTCAATGCACTCACTGTGTCACTGTATAGAGCACATAAATACCTGGATGAAACAAAATTGTCTACAATTAAACCAAGATAATACAGAGATTGTGTTTGGCAACAAAAATAAAAGAACAAGTATTCGTAAAGAGCTGGATTCTCAGGCCCTTAAAACCAGCCATCAAGTGCGTAATCTTGGTGTTCTGAGACTCAGACCTCACATTTAACAGTCATATCAAAGCGGTCACCAAAACAGCATTCTATCATCTTAAAAATATAGCCAGAATCAAAGGCTTGGTCTCCCAAAAAGGCCAAGAGAAACTCATCTATTCTTTTATCTGTAGTAGGGTTGACTACGGTAATGGCCTCTTAACTGGACTCCCCAAAAAGACTGTAAAACAGCTGCAGCTCATTCAGAATGCTGCTGCTAGAATGTTAACCAGAGCCAAGAGAACAGCACATCACTCCGGTTCTTATATCTTTGTACTGGCTTCCAGTCAGTTACAGAATAGATTTTAAAGTGGTGCTTTTAGTTTATAAATCTCTGAATGGTTTAGGCCCCAAATACATTTCTGTAATGTTTGAAGAATATAAACCGAGCAGGGCTCTTAGATCCATGAACACAGGTCAGCTAGTAGAGCCCAGAGTCCAAACTAAACATGGAGAAGCTGCGTTTAGCTGTTATGCTGTTCTTAGACGTGCCCACAACTGGAATAAACTACCAGAAGTTCGTAGACGTGCCCCAAACGTATCAATTTTTAAATCCAGGTTAAAAACACTTCTCTTTTCACATGCCTACGACTGAGCGCTTAAACTTAACCGCACTGTTTAGCGTTACATCTTTTATATCTTCCTATGTTTTTATCCAGTTTTATTCTTTTTTTATTTTCTTAGTCTATGTTTTATTATGATGTTGTTTTGATGTTTTAATTTGAGTATTTGTTTTTATGCTATTGTATTTTTATATATATATATATATATATATATATATATTTTTTTTTTTACTTTTTCTTTGTAAATCACATTGAATTGCTTCTATGTATGAATTGTGCTGTATAAATAAACTTGCTTGCTTGCTTCTCTGAATGCACAAGTGAAATAAATCTGTATTTTGCACCAATTACAGAGATTACATGGGCTAAATGAATTCAAATCAATCAATCAAACATTACTTATATGGCACATATCTTACAAAATACATTTCATGTGCTTTATCAGGTAAATTAGGTAAATAAATAAAACTGTTAATAAATAATGCTTTGATAAAATGTGTGAATTACAGTACAGATATGAATGAAATAAAATGAACAAAATAAAATGGATAAAACAAAGAGGTTGAATGACTACATAAAATTAATATTACGACAAGTTTAAGCCAGGTGTGTCTTAAGACCATTTTTAAAATTGTCAATGGTGTAATGATATGTAGTAACATGTAATTCTAACATTTGACCACTAAGTGTTTAACACGATTGAAGATCTTTTTTACCAACATTTTTACGGCAGGTCATAAAGGGATTGGAGGCTTGATTAAATACATTACTAGCTCAAGCCAGCTGTTCAATACTTATCAATTACTGATTATTGAAGTATTTGAATGTTACATGGTACCAGGAGTGGTTATTGAAAAAGATTGTGAGATACGACATGGATACTTTGAAACCTCTGGAAAGTTTGAAGCTCACGGGAAACGTCGACTGCAATTGGTGGACTTTCAAGCAACAATTCCAACTGTACATCTCCGCGATCGGATATGATGATCAACCTGACGGGAGAAAGATAGCAATACTGCTATCAGTGGCAGGTTAATGAAAATAAAAATCGAATGAAACTTATGAGAGGTATGCATTTCGTTCAAGGACGCATCAGCTTAATGAGACATTTGATAGATTTCTTACAGATCTGAAACTAAAGGCGCGGTCATGCAATTTTTCTGACTTGAAGTCGTTTATGGTACGTGATCAAATTGTCTTCGGTATTCGTGATACAAAAATGAGAGAACGTCTCTTGAGAGAAACTGAACTGACATTAACGGGTGAGTCATGTAAGCTCTGCTGGAGACAATGTTGATGCTCATGTGAGTATGGTCACTGCTTCACTGCCCGTATCAGACTCGAAATCAAAACTAATAGCAGAACAGACAACAAAAGACACAGAGTTACAAACAGTGATTGGGAACATTCATCATGGTTGGCCTAAAGGGTCCTGTGCCAACTACTACCACATCAGGTCAAAGCTGAGTTTCGCAAATGGGCTATTCCTGAGACAGAACAGAATAGGAATTCCACAGACTCTACGCCAAGATATGCTTGCAAGGATTCACGAAGGTCACCCTGGAATTGAGAAATGCAAAAGAAGAGCGAGAGAGACTGTGTACTGGCCTGACATCAATCAGGAAATTGAAAGAGTGATAAACACGTGAAACATGCCAGAAGTATCAAATCAAGCAAACAAAAGAACCAATGAAGGTTGCAGACCTACCAAATGCACCATGGCAAAAGGTTGGCACGGATCTCTTTCATCTGAAAGGTAAGGATTATTTACTAGTGATAGACTATTATTCTAACTTTCCGGAAACGGACCTGCTATCAAGCATTACAGCATGCAGTGTCATAACACGTCAAATCTATCTTTGCCAGACATGGCATTCCAAAGGTGGTGATAAGTGACAATGGCCCGTGCTTCAACTGCAGGGAGTGGCAACAGTTTACAGCACACTATGACTTTAAGCATATCAAGCATATCTAGTCCCTTGAATGCTCAGTCCAATGGTAAAGCTGGGAAAGGTGTCCATATTCTCAAAAAGCTGCTCAAGAAAGCTGCTGACAGCAAGTCTGATCCCTATCTCTCTCTGTTAGCCTAACGGGCAACACCCCTGGACTGTGGCTCGTCACCTCCTGAACTTTTAATGGGACGCAAGCTACTCACCACATTACCCCGTCATGTCAAAGAAAAACAGAGACAGAGATTCAAGCTACTAAAGCTGAAACAGAAATTGCATTATGACAAGTCATCCAAAAGTCTCAAGCCATTGACAAAAGATGATGTTGTCAGGACCGAGGATCCAAGTGCATGCAACAAGAAAGCCACTGTTCTCCAAGAAGTAGGAGCAAGGTATTACACTGTGAGAACTGAGGAAGGACATATTCTCAGGAGGAGTCGCATATCCTTGCTCAAAACACAAGAGGCTTTCCAAGAGCTAACCGATGACAATGCCTCATATGAGTCTTCAACCTTACCACCTGTAGACTCTGAAACAAACTCACCAGACTTAAACTCCCCTGTGTTGAGGAGATCAACACGTAGAATGAAAAAAACCTGAGAGACTAGATCTCTGAGTAAACTAAGACTGGAAATGTTTATCAATAAGTGATAATGTGTTCATTCAAGCAAATGAAAATGTATGTTATATAGAACTCTAAGTTTGGTTGCTGATGTTATCTTTATTATTTTTCATGTGAAGTTGAATAACAGTTAAACCTCAAAAGGAAGGGGATGTAATGATATGTAGTAACATGTCATTCTAACATTTGACCACTAGGTGTCTAACACGATTGAAGGTCTCTCTTACCAACGTTTTTACAACAGGTCATAAAGGGTTTGGAGGCTTGATTAAATAAATGACTAACTCAAGCTAGCTGTTCAATACTTATCAATTACTGATTATTGAAGTATTTGAATGTTACAAATGGTATGCATCCCTCAGATAATCTGGCCAGCTATTCCAAAGGACAGCTGCACAATGGCTGAAAGAGGCTTCACCAAAAGTTTTGGTTTTGACACTTGGGCAGTGGCCTAGGTTTCATTATACATGAGTGGGACATGTCCCCCCAACATTTTGAAAATGGCATTCCCCCCCCACTTTTTATTAACAGAACAGTAGTATAAGAGAAACTCAAACACTGCTTTTAAACGGTGCGGAGGCAGGAAAGTAATTTGTAATTAGGACTGTCTTTTGGACAACACGCAGGTACTTTGCTTTGAGGTTGCTGGAAAGGACATGCGCAAGGAGATAGTTACCGAAATAGAGTGGAGGCTGCCGTTGCTACTACTAGCAAATGTGATATGTGGCTCATGAAAGTTCGGTAATCTAGCTGACATTACCTCTAGCTAAATACCTCCCATAGCATATGAATGAGGTAGATAATTACCTAATCTATTAGAGTGTTTTTTTTAACCGGCAACCATGTTAGGTGTGGCTAGCAACAAACGTTATTAACTATAGTTGCAAAATAAATATTAGCTTCCTAGCTAACGTTTTGTTCGCTAGCTAGCAAAAAATCTACTGTAACACATTAACACTATGTTCACTCCACTCACAGTTAGCACCGAGATGACACCAGCCAAGAAGAGACATAAATCAGACATTCGGGCATTTTTTCTATGCAAAGACAAAGTGAGTGCTACAGCTAGCTAGCTATGAGACATTACATAATATAGCTAATCAACTTGGTTAATAGTCCATCTCTTGAAAACTTAGCTAACGTCATTACATGTAGTTCCCTTCACATAGGTAGTTGCATTTGACATTTCAAACTAATGTGGATCTTATAGATCAAACATTACCATCAGATTCTGCAGAAATCAGCCTAGATCAAGCTGTTCATGTCATATTCTGTACTGAATTTTAGCAGGACCAGATGGTGACCATGACAGAGTTCCCCATCACAGCAGGATCAGACAGCCAGGGAGAAAAGGTCAACCATGGAGCTGAGGTGAAATGTTGATACATAGCAGTAGTCTATAAACCTGGATAATTTAACCAAAATTATTTGTTATCATGTGTAGCCCATATCTTGAATGTTCATATTTATTAGCAGAATCTGAAGGATGTTGAGTCAACTAGTGTAGTCATGTCAGAGGGTTGTGGTGGAGCTTGGAGGGTGAGGTTGTGAAATTCAAGTACAGTACAGGCAAAATGTACATGTAGATCACATTATATCACCCACACACATTGACATACAGAGGTCTGTGTACTCTTCACTAAGAGCACACATCCCAGACAATATCTTTACTATGTAATATTAAATAAATTGGCAGAAGGCAGTATTTTTCATGTTTATTCTAGCAGAATTAGAGATGTTGTGTCCACCAGTGCACATACACCATATGGCCAAATGTATGTGGGACTCTCCCAGAAATAGGGCCGGGCCTGATCTGCTGAAGAGCGACGGACTCCATCCTAGCTGGAGTGGTGCTCTTCTTTTATCTAGGAACATTGACAGGAGTCTCACTCCTATAGCCTCACCATGAAATAGGGTGCAGGTCAGGACGCAGGCTGTTAGCCAGCCTGCTAGCATAGTGGAGTCTGTCGATAGCATAGCCAGAGTAGTCAGTACAGTTTTACCTATTGCCACTGTGACTCGTTCCAGGCTGAGAAAAGTTAATCAAGGTAGTACTAATAATAGAAACCTTATTAAGATAAAGCCTTCCTCCACCTCGGTCACAAATAAAAATGACTGTATCACCTCGCATCTCAAAATGGGACTCCTAAATGTTAGATCCCTTGCTCCAAAGGCAGTTGCAGTAAATGAATTAATCTCTGATCATAAACTAGATGTTATTGGCTTGTGTGAAACGTGGCTAAAGCCTGATGAATTCACTGCCC
>JACXGI010006520.1:0-41649 GCA_016801175.1 Esox masquinongy
TCTTGTAGGAACGGGTGGGGGGACTGGTGGGAACGGGTGGGGTAACTGGTGGGGTGGCTGGTGGGAATCGGTGGGGTGACTGGTGGGAACCGGTGGGGTGACTGGTGGTAACGGGTGGGGTGGCTGGTGGTAACGGGGGGGGTGGCTGGTGGTAACGGGTGGGGTGGCTGGAGGGAATAGGTGTAGGGTAGTTTCTGTGTCTGTGTAGTTTGTGTGTCAACCATAATTAATATAGTGCAAGTACAGAAAGGGTTCCATAAGGGGTTTTCAGTTCCCCAGTGTCAGCTGTGAGGCGCGGCGCATGTGTGTGTGTGTGTGGGAGGGGTGGGGGATAAAACTCACCCCATGGTGTTGAAGTCATCATCTGGTGGAACATAGTCCTCGTCATCACTGGTCAGACCCAGCTCGTTACCATAACACTGATGGACAAAATGCCACAACTCTTTGGGACACAAGGGCTGAGAAAAAGCAATAGAGAGGGACAGAGAGTGAGGAAAGAGAGAAAAAAGAGAGAATAGAGGGAAGGTAAAGAAAGATAAGGATAAGAAGTCGCTCTGAATACAATTTCTGCTTAATGATTAACTAAACTTTACATGTAGGAAATCAGTGTATGAGAAGAGCAAAAGACTCCTTTTTTTAAACAACTCCCACTGTGACTGCAAATGAAATGTAGAAATAAAATTCAACTACCACACATAAAACTGGCATACCTTCTCTAGCAGAGCATTCTGCCATAGTCTGAACATCATCATGTACGTCCGATCCCTTGCTCCGAACGAGGTGAAAAAGTGCTGTGGAAAGCAAGAAAAGGACATCATCAACTTGAAAAAAAAGCCATGTGGCAATATAAAACAATGACTATAGTGTCAGAGTCAGGTACAGCAGACTGAGGTTCCAGCTCTGGTTATGGGCGCACATGTCAGTGCGCATGTCCGGTACTGACCTTGTCATTGTCAGTGCACAGCTGGATGGCATTGGGAATGAGTCGGGCCGTCTTCTCCTTGGTCATGCTGCAGATGTCCTTTAGACGAACCGTCAGCTGCATGCATGGGGAAACAACACGCTGAAGACTACAAATACCACAATTAAACCCACTACCCTGGCTTAACCAGCGCCACACTCGACCAGCTGTGCTAAAAAGGACCATGCATGCTTAGTTTTGGTATAAATTTAAGGGAAATTGATTGCAACACTCTAGATGCAATCACGGACAGTCAATACCAGTTAATCAGGGACATCCTATGGATTTCGGCAAGATGTGCTTTGGAAGACGCATATCTCAACATTGACTGTCCTGGCTCTGCTGGGAGTTGCTGAGATGAAGAAGGGCCTTAATCATATATTGGATATTATGAAATTGGGATGCAATAAAAGACCCACCTTTTTAGTCCGGCCTTTTATAGTATTTTACAGATCCTCTGTGCTTATATAATTATCCTGCGAATACTTTTTATTCTTCCTGTTTTTATTTTACTTTTTGTTTAACTAATTTAATGTAAAGTGTGCTGCCGAGTTTAATTTGATTTGATTAATTGTCAAAATAAAGGGAACACCAACCTAAAGTGTTTTAATGGGGCATTGAGCCACCACAGGCTACCAGGACTGCTTCACTGAACCATTCAATTGTCAGGAACACTATTGGAGGAATGTGACACCATAATAAATGACATGATTTGGTTTTGTTCTTGGTGGTTGCTGTCTCACGCTCTGTTCACTTGGGTTGATATCTGACGACCGAGACAGCCGTGCCGTTTACAATGTTTTCACACTCGTGTCTTGTGGATAGGGGCAGTCATCTAAAGGGGGCATATCCATGTTAGACGTAAAATAAAGGGCAACTGGGTCTACGCAGCATTTTTCCACAAGAACGCAGGCATGAATGGGTGTTAAGAACTGATGTGCACCTGTGTGAGAGCACCGGCTATCAACATACTTTTCTTATTTACATGTGTTTGTCTTTTATCTGGTGCAGGTGTAGTGGTATCACTCCCGGCACGAACCACTCATACAGCTCCCCAACAAACAACGGGGTTTAATCCCAGTTCCTCCCACTGTTTCCCCGCTCCACTGTCTACCCATCAGTTTCCTACTTTCTAAACACTGTGGTATTTATTTTGGCATTTATACATAGATAGACTGTGCAGGTCCCATGTGGCTTGGTGGGTAGAACTAAGCACTTGCCAAACCAGGATTCATGATTCATATCTGACGAGGGAAAAGCACCAAGAAAAAAAAAATCCAAAACATGGTCCGAGTAATAAAAGTAATTCTGGATAAGAGCTTCAACTGAACTACTAAAATGTAGGTCATTTTGAACATTGTGTAGTAAAAGACAGAGTAACCCAGTACAAAAACAAAGACTAAAGTTCATACCAGTGTTTCCCAACGAAAGATGTTGCTATAGAAACAGATCCAGTTTTCTGAGACATAAAGACGGCCCTGCAGCAGGATGTCTCTCTGCAGAGCACAGGAGTAGTCTACCACAGGATGAAAGGACAATGTTACATAAATAAACATTAACTATACTAAATGAATGTGCATATATAGATATGCAGATATGTATACACTGTATATACACAGTGCCTCACATAAGCATTCTCACCGCTGAGCAATTCTATCATCTTACTAAATTCCAAAAGGTACCTTGACATTGACGTTTTAGCTTTTTTATTTTAATTTTAAAATACCAACACTTAAAATCAATTATTGTACGCTGATATTAGTTTTATGTTAAGAAATGTTAGTAAAAAAAAAAGTTTCCAATGAATGGTCTGCAAGCAACATATTTTTTACAAATACTTCCCAACATAAAACAAATGTCACCATACAATAATTGATTTTGAGTGTCAGTGTTTTAAAATTCAAGTCTATCCAGTCATCTCACTGTCAAAATCAGAATAATGCTAGATTGTTCATATTGGAGGATTGTTTTAACCCCAGGGTCTTAAAACATGGGCCCTGTTCATGACAGATTAAACAATCCAGGTCAAAAAATGTGTTGTCTAGTATGGTTGGCTGTTGAAACTTGTATTTGCTATACAAGTGCAGTTTCATTTTGCAACAATTAAAACATTTAATTTCACTGAATACACTGGAAGACATCAGTAGTTTTAAATCACTTATACATCAATTGAGGACATAGAAAATAAAAGCTGGGCATGTTAAATAGGAAAAAAAAACGTTTTGAGACAAGGGGTTACGATTTGAAGTGGTCTAACAAGAACAAAGATTTCCTTATTCTGTTCCCTCCTGAACACCACCACCAAGGTGATAGAGAATAAATAAATTTCCTCCGTTTAATTCCATATAACTCACCCACGATTAGGCGTTCTGAGTCAGGTAGCTGCTTGAAGAGTTTCCTGAAGTCCTCATTGCGTTGCTTATAAGTGGGACTCAATACCTGCAGATGGAGTGGGAAAACACAAAACACATTAAAAGAGGGACCACCTATTATGAAAAAGAAGCTGTTCATAAATACAAGCAGGAGAACGGCCTTGCCAAAATTACCCCCCCCCCCAACTGGCTTCAAACTGTGACTAGTCAAAATACTTTTTGTGGCGCTACTGATTTTGGCAGGCAAGAATATGGTCTTATCCTAATTTGACTCACATTATAAATATAATTTATAAAATGATATAAACATTTCAGAGCAATGAAGGCCGAATTATTATCCTTACACTTTGGAAAATACTAGTCGAATACGAAATGGGAGATATGACCGATTTCGCCAACGATTTGTTAATAGTAATACACCTGAAACAAATAGCCAACCGAAAACTGCAGACAGTGCCTTCCCACGCGATTAGCTTACCTTAAAAAATCGAATGAAACATAGCCAAACGTGGTCATCGATTGCTGCCTTGATATACACAATTAAATTAAAGCTTTTTGCAACGATGATCAGTGAAATATGTAGGCTAAACTGTCCTCTCAACAAGGAAACAAGTCGCAGCAACGAGAATCGAGAGAGCGCGCGTTCACGCGAAGGGGGGAGATTTTCTGCAGGTGGGATGATTTCGACACAACACCGGCACTATTTTCTTACAGTGCTTACATATTGTTTGTGTCTGTCTGTCACTCTGTCGCTGTTTCCACCGGGTACTATGGATGGGCACAGAATATTCGAATACCCGAAATTTATTTAGTATTCGAGTACTTGTGTGTGTATTCAAATTTGCGCGCCCCCCCTCCCTTATTTATGTATTTTTCTGGTTGCAATTAATAGACCTGAATATTATTTTTCGGAATACTATTAAAATTCCTATCTAAAATGTTTCATATTTTTCATATAAACCATGACATTTGAAAATATATATATATACGTTTTTAAGTTGTTTTTCTAACATGCGGACCTTCACACGTGTTTATTGTTCACAATCGTCAGTCAGAGCGGTAGTAGTGTGGTGGGGTCCAGTCAGTCAGAATGAAGGAAATGATAGCACGTGGATGAAAGTTAACTAATTCGAGGGAAGATGGAATATATTTACTGAATTAATGTTACCTTGGGAAAAATATTTGGCCACAAAACGCTACGTACATTTTGGCTGTGGAATCGAAAGGTGTTTGAGACTGCAGAAAACGGTGAGTTAAGCAAATAGCATATTGCTGGCTAGCTCAGCTAACTAGCTTCCCTAAACTCTTCATCCAATAAACTCAATGTTATGTGTTGATAAATATTGTCTTCTAGTTCTGTACCTATATACGCGTACTCGCGCTTATCTTACACGAACGCCCATTGAACCAATGTTATACGAGAACGACATCCCCTCCTTCGCGCGTTATGTAGCAGCGCTCATGTTGTAAGCCTATCAGTAGTTTTTAAAAACATGGTTTTCGGTAACCGAATACTATTCGGATAGTGAAATATTGTCCAATACACATCCCTACCGGATAACCAAAATGCTGCCACACAAACGATTTGAAAGTGGCGGGTGCTTCTATGCTAAATTCACCCTCACACTCCGTCACGCTGATATCGTGAGACTGTTTTTCACCTCGACGAGAAATACCGTCACGTTTTAATATCGTGAGATCTCGTGGCACGCCTAGTAGCTATAGATTAAGGGTATGTTAGTATAGAATTTTGATCATAGCTCATGAATATAAATGTAATCAAACTATACCCTTTGTTTCCGTACAGATTGTCAGAGCCTGAAATCACCCTGGACTTCCAATCTCAAACTACAATAGCACAGCTAAAAATACCAAATTGTCGGCATTATCTTCTCTATTTCCCTCCCTCATGTTCAAAGAACAAATTCGAAATACATTTCTTCTAAAGGGCCAGAAAGAAAGCCGATTATTTAGTCTGTCTCTCCACAAACAGTGCATTCTTAACAGGGAGGGAATAGATCCAAGTGGATGTCAGTGTGTTGCCTGTGGCTGAAACTCAGCCCAGTACCCTGTAAGGGAAGAGCCTGATTGGCCTGCAGGGTCAGAAATGATTACATAATGGGACGCTGGACAGTATATACATTGGTCTGACATGGATTTACATGCAATTATCCATCAAGATGGCACTTTGCATTTACAGTATATATTGTTTTACCCCAATTTTACCAGGTAAGCTGACTGAGAATGTATTATTATTTACAGCCTGACCATGACCTGGGAGCAAATGGGGTTGACTGCTTTGCACAGATTTTTTTTTACTTGTCGGCTTGGGATTCAATCTAGCAGCCTTCTAGTACATGGTCAGATGCTCTGACGTACTCGTATGCATCTTACAGGAATGAGTAACATCTAAAGCCACACGTCACAGGAGTGCCCCTCTGCGGAAAGACATGGGCGCTGGGGGGGTCTTAAAAAGTAATTAAGTGTCTCCAGACTTCTATGAAATATGACTTATAATTACTTCCTAAATATATTTATATTTAAGTAGAGTATGTTAAAACTGAATGTTTCTGTGTTGGAATGATGTGGGCCTATCAAAAATTGTGAATGGGTATCTAAGTAAAAATATAAAAAAAATTAAAAATAAATAAAAAGAACAATAATTATTATCAACATTGACAATGCAACTGCGAAGAAGGTATTTGCCAGCTACTTCCTTCACAGTAACGCTAAATAAACTGCAGGAAGGCAGTACTCAGGGCGCTGGTCCTAATGGCTAGCCAGCTAACTACTTCTGTGCAGTTATTGGGGTCCTGTGAACAAACAATAGGGGGAGGTCCTCCACCTACTGTACTGAAGCTCCCTGAATTCCATGCATGATTTTGCAACATCAAAGACCTGAACAAATAAACCATAGCCCACTAGTTATCGTTTTGAGTGGGAGCTCAGTGAAGCAGAGTGGGAAGAACCTGGGAAAGGAGGTTGGTAGAGCAAAGCACAAGATAGAAAGATAAAATTGGGCTAATGTTTCCTAGTATGCTTCTGTTAGTATAGGCATAATCTTTAAATTGAGGGTGTGCAATCATACAATTCAACCGGCACTCCAAAACAAAGCAAGAATTTAAAAACTTTAGCGAAGGGTAAAAAAAAAACTTAGGCCACAAAGTTCGCAACATATTTAACTTTTGGGTCAGATAAATACTTTTTAACTCAGAGGTTTCATCAATGAAAAATTCTGCAGGATGTGAATGTGTTTTGAGCTTAGCTACCATGCTAGACAGAGCCATAGGAACTACTATGTACTATATGAATGAATCTGAGGGTTCAAAAAAAACTTTGTAAAGCATGGACCACCTGGAGTTACTGTAAGCCCATCCAAAATTCCTCTTGAGAGGGTGTGGACACACTCCATACGGTACCAACGCCTTATGACAAAGCTGAGGTTTTTTCACACTGGTGTCAACCTATCCAGAACCAGCAGGGTAGTTGCCTTTCAGTGTTCTTTCCAGCATGGATCCAGCAACTACAACAGACGTCATGGAAGGCCAGTCTAGTTCAGCACAGTTTGGCTCCGTACACGGGCGTGAAAAGGGTACAAGTCAAACATCCTCTCTCTATTGCTCTGAACCCACTGAGCAATAGTCAGCAGCCAACCTCCATCCAGTGAAAGAAATCAAAACAGACCAAGTGAACCATTATTCTGAATCACTCAGGACAATTAAGTCTGTCACAAATCACACCCTATTTACTATGTAGTGCCGCAGAGCCCCTATAGAGCCCTGTGAAATGCAGGGCACCATACATTGAATAGGCTGGCATATTGACTACAGGCTACATCAGACAGTTAATTGGAATCTAATGCGCTGGTTTGATAACTTTAAAACTAAAACATCAAATGACACTGAATGATTTTAAATCTATGATAAAAATCTACGATGGATAATGACATGGGAGGCTTTAAATGTTTCGACTAGCACAAACAAAAACTTATTTGTCCAAGTCCCTCTTAATGAGACTCAAACTGGTTAAATATAGGCAAAATTAATGTATACAAAATAAAAAAATAACAAATCCTTTTGAAGTAAATTACCAACTTGAGATCCTCAAATTGTAACTCCCATGCACTAACCCCCCACACCCATCTCCATCCCAGGCCCAGGTAGGGTGACTTACGGCTGGGACCCTCTCTGACTCCCAGTCCCAGGTCTCCCAGTGGGCCTGGGCCTCCTGGCGTTGTGGCTGGGGGATGGACTCCGAATCAGACAGAGACTCACAGTCTGTCTCTGTGTACATGCTGAACGCCGGCTCCATGGCCTGGTTGTCCGTTTTCTCTTGGCTCTCCCCACCCCCTCGCATTTTACTTTTCTCTTTTCTGGGGTGGAAGGTGTGAGCAGTCTCTCTCCCTGAGGCCTGAAGAGTGGTCTGGTATTCCCCCGTTTGTCGTTGAAGGGATGGAATTCCTCAAGGCCGAAGAGGCAAGTGTTCAGCCCTGACTCATGATAGATATATACACACACACACACACAGAGTGCCTAAGTTTGACCTGTAGTAACCTAAGCCTTCAGGGGACTGGCTGTTTGTCATCAGCCCCTTCCTCTCCCTCACGCTCTGTTCTCCCTCTCCCTTTTTGTCCTCTGGTTTGAGCGGAACAAATACAGCGCTTCACTGAAGCTTCCAAGATTCAGGAGAGATGCTAGTATGTCTTTCACAACTACACTTCAACCACTAGCTAGCAGAGCTTACTAGAACAGAAATACAGAATTCATTAGAGTATATTTTACAAAGCTTAGCAGTAAACTATTACAAAATGTTCTATATAAAACCCTAAAAAAGATATATATATAAATGTGTTACAATTAACTAAACATGTTCCCTACTATTGGATACAACAACATTCTGACTTGACTGAAGTACCTAATGTCATTTCTAATGACTGGGGGCACGCAAGGTGACATTCCTTCCTCTAGATAGAAGTCCAGACACAGAGATAGCAAGAACTCCATAAATCAACTGGTGTCAATGATTACTGTCTTAAATCCATGGAGTACAGTTAGGCATGTGTCCCAAAGGTAAACAGAGGAACTGGAGGGAATATTGTGTTACACTCAGGAAGTCACCTTCTTTTGAAGTGGGAAGGCTTCCCACCCTATCTTTCTCACTGGTCCTGTTTCTGGGATTGAATTGATTAACCCTTATCTTGAGAGGCCAGTTAGTACTGGTTAATGATGGTTTAAGACTAACTCAGGACGAGGTGTAGACTGGGTTAAAAATAGGTTAAGACCAAGTCAGCAACAGGTGTAGACCGGGTTAAGACCAAATCTGGACCAGGTGTAGATCGCATTAAGACCTGGGACAGTTATATGTCAAGCCTCCAGTCATTTGCGGATTCTAGAGGAAAATGCAACCAAACGCAAAGACGATCTCAATGGCTGTACCTGCAACACTATGAAGGTGGTTTAAAACCATCCACATGGAGTTCAGAGCTCTCTTACAATGTCCAGGACAGATGAGCCTGGTGAATGAAGTACTCTAGTCACCCTTACAAGGACTTCAGATAGTGGCACCTCCAGTTGCTGCAGAATGGCACAATCACCTCAAATGATTCCCCCAAGCATCATTCTGTATATCCCAAGATGTCAAGACACAAACATTCCCAACGGAGGAGAAAAATAGAACTATTTCCACAAATAGAACTACTTGCACACAAAAACCATTCAAGGCCAAAGTCTCAGCACCAAAACGTTGAACTGAGCAAATAACAATAAAATCCCAAACCAAAAGAGCAGTTAGTGTCCCTCGGTCTCTCCCTCTATCCCTCTCAGTCGTAGTCTGACACAGAGTTTGTCCTCAGTGAGAAAGCAGAAAGATCCTCTTGGTCAGTCCCAGATGCTTTAGCTTGTCCAATGAAGGACCAGCTACTCATCAATGAAACTAGAGTGTCCCAGCACGACAGAGAGAAGTCCCTGTAACTGACCACACAGAACAGACCACAATCTCGAGCACACAAGCCACATCCCTATTGTGTCCTCCTTCTGGGATAGTCCTACTGCGGAGAGGGCTTTTAGAAAACAATTCTTAAGGAGCGTTGTGTGGGAGGAGCGTTTATGTGTTAATGGAGAGAGAGAGAGAAAGGGGAAGGGAGGGAGGAGAAATGGGAGGTCCTATCTGTGGGGAATAGAAGGGGCTGAGTGCTGGAAATGTGTGTGTGTGTGTGTTTCTCTGCCTGTGTGCACTGCATGCACATGCTTGTATGTTCTTACGGACACAAACCCCCTCGAAAACCTTTTTCCCTGTCCCCCTGTTCCCACCCTTTCAGGAACAGCCCCCCACTCCCTCCTGTACAGGGCAGCCTAACACAACAACAAGCCTAAAGTATAAAAAAGCTTCCTTGGATAAGTGCGTCCTCTGCCTCTTCAATGAACTTTGTTGACCCCAGCGTGAAGGCCCAGAGAATGGGTTGTATCCAAATCCCATGTATCTGTGTGTCTACATCCATCCAATCATCCGTCTCTCTAGAGGTGTTGACTTCAACCACACGGGACGTTTTTTTCATGGCATGCTGCAAATTTCTTTTCCATGAAAAGTGAGGGAGGCAAACATGGATTGAAAGTTTTTGTTTGCAGAGATCGAGGCAGACAGAAAGGAAGGGAGAGAGGAGCAATCAGTAAGGGTCATTGTATGTGTGCCAGAGTGTGTCATCCATGGTGTAAACATTGTAGCAGGGCCAAGGACAACGCCCCAACCCGACCTCTTTCTCTCCCTCCCCCTCTACCACCGACTCCTTCCATCTCTGGACATGAGGTGAATGAACTCCCTCTCACAGGGCTGATTTGGGGTTAGGGGCTTGGGAGGGCCCCCCACTCTCTCATACCAAAAAGGTGATTCACACAGCTAGACTGCCCTCCCCTCCAGCCTGCCCCACTCCACCCTCCACAAAAACATCTGCCTGAGACACTGCAGTCTCGGACATTACCAGAAGGAAAAAGGGAGGTGTTCAGTAAGACACACCGTAAAGACACATTTTGCAATAGAAAAATGTTCTGTTTGTAGATTAAGCGTTTAAGTGGTACCTCCACCCTTTTAAATTATCTGTAGTGAACATGTGGCAGTGTGTTGGATAGCAGCCTGCATATCAATGTCACTGCAGGGTGCATTAGGGATGACTAATATCCTCTCTTTACCCCTGCTTTTCCTGTTCTAAAGACTTCCAATGTCTTGGAAGTATAAGTTAAACTCAACTGAACAGTGTTGAGCATATACTGTAAAAAATAATATATATGTGTATATACTGTATAAAACACACCTGGAACAACAAGTTATCAGGCATTGTTTAAACGACCCTAGTAGTTTAAAAAACATATTTGACTGTGGCTTTTCACTGGGTGTGTTAAAGCCATCATGTGGTGAAATGGCACATTTCAAATTGAATCCCTTTCTTTGTTTGTTTATTTTCTTTCATTTCTCTGGTCGTGTGAAAAGGTTTGGGCTCTTGGACCTTGTGGTAATTAAGTAGCTCATTCAACACAGCGTGCAAATACTAACACAATATGTTATAACACAAGACATGTGGACTCAAGAAAAGCAGCTGAATTCTGCTTCTGGGACAAACAACAAAGACTTCAGTTGGTTCCTCATCAGTTCAGTCAGATAGTGGTTTGCATTTTTTCTGGCCTCTACAGAGGGTTAGGTTCAGAAACACCTCATCTGTCTCTAATTAGGCATGACCAAGACTCTGTAATGGGTTTAAAATATAGCCTCATCAGTCACTGGAGTCTAGTGACACTGGACTACTTGGACTAACTCCAACATAGACACTGTTTTGAGAATTCACTGTTCACCACATTGAGAGCTTTGCACTGAGATTTCAATGTACAGTTGTGCTCAAAAGTTTGCATACCCTTGGAGAATTGATAATATATGTACCATTTGTAAAGAAAACATGAGTGAGCAGGCAAAACACGTCTTTTATTTCTTATGGGATTCACATTCAACTGTAGGTCAGAACAGAATGGCACAATCAAAAAACAAAACGTGGCAACAAAGAAAAAAATTAACTGACCCCTGTTCAAAAGTCTGCATACCCTTAGTTCTTAATACTGTGTATTGACCCCTTTAGCATCAATGACAGCGTGCAGTCTTTTGAATAGCTGTCTATGAGGCCCTGAATTGTTGCAGGTGGTATAGCTGCCCATTCATCTTGGCAAAATACCTCCAGGTCAGGCAAACCGCATGTTTGAGATCTCCCCAGAGTGGCTCGATGATATTAAGGTCAGGAGACTGTGATGGCCACTCCAGAACCTTCACCTCTTTCTGCTGTAACCACTTGGCCTTGTGCTTAGGGTCACTGTTGTGCTGGAAAGTCCAAGAGTGTCCTATGCACAGCTTTCGTGCAGAAGAATGCATATTGTTTGCCAGTATTTTCTGATAACATGCTGCATTCATCTTCCCATCAATTTTCACAAGATTCCCCGTGCCTTTAGAACTCACACACCCCCAAAACATCAGTGAGCCTCCACCATGCTTCACAGTGGGGATGGTATTCTGTTCACTATAGGCCTTGTTGACCCCTCACCAAACATAGCGCTTATGGTTGTGACCATAAAGCTCTATTTTGGTTTCGTCACTCTAAATGAGCATGCCAGAAGCTGTGAGGCGTGTCAAGGTGTTGTCGGGCATATTGTAACCGGGCTTTTTTGTGGCATTGGGGCAGTAAAGGCTTCTTTCTGGCAACTCGACCATGCAGCTCATTTTTGTTCAAGTATCGTCGTATTGTACCCCTTGACACAACCACACTGTCTTTTTCCAGGGCTGCCTGTATTTCTCCTGAGGTTACCTGTGGGCTTTTCTTTGTATCCCGAATTCTTCTGGCAGTTTTGGCTGAAATCTTGGTCTACCTTAGCTTGGCTTGGTATGAAGAGATCCCTGAATTTTCCACTTCTTAATAAGTGATTGAACAGTACTGACTGGCATTTGCAAGGCTTTGGATATCATTTTATATCCTTTTCCATCTTTATAAAGTTCCATTACCTTGTTACGCAGGTCTTTTGACAGTTCTTTTCTGCTCCCCATGGCTCAGTATCTAGCCTGCTCAGTGCATCCAAGTGAGAGCTAACAAACTCATTGACTATTTATACACAGACACTAATTGCAATTTAGCCACAGGTGTGGAAAATTCACCTTTAATTGCCATTTTCACCTGTGTGTGTCATCTTGTGTGTCTGTAACAAGGCCAAACATTCAAGGGTATGTAAACTTTTGATCAGGGCCATTTGGGTGATTTCTGTTATCGTTATGATTTAAAAAGGAGCCAAACAACTATGTGATAATAAATGGCTTCATATGATCACTATCCTTATATAAAAGACGATGATCAGTCATCATTTCAAAATCAATGCCAAAATTTCACAATATCTGGCAGGGTGTGCAAACTTATGAGCACAACTTTATGCCAGCATTAGTAACTATCCTGAAACATCAGTGATGTTTTGATAAGAGTGCTTGGTGATGTGTTAACCTAGTTTTTAAAAAAACCAAAGGGCAGCCAAACACTAAAGTGCCCTAGGTGACTGACAACACAGATTTTTAGATCAAAATGTACCCAGTGTTCTATGGAATCTCCTTTCAACTCCTGAAAGGCAGTTGTTGGAATTCAAGAACGCTTATTAGCAAGTACATAGTACTATTTGAAGTTTTGTAGTGTATTTTAGACGTAAGGGGGAAAAGTATGCCTACGATCATATAATTATGTGTACTTATTTCCTGGGATTTGTTTGAATTTCCTTTGCACAAATACTGAAGAAGAATTGTGTTGGTTGGTTCAGCAAGGCATAACATCCAACACATTAGCGAGTGTAAACTAAACATTTTATTGTTGACATTGGATTCATTTCATGGCATATAAATAACCAAAGTAGCTAGCCAGCATAACAATGAACCAAATGCCAGAAGCAAACCCTCTGTTAATAATGACGCCCAGCTGTGCTGATTATGCGATCTCCTGTCCACACAAACAGAAATACATCTGATTATCTAAAAAACGCAAGTACGGATTTTGCGCCACTGTGTCTCATAAATTCCCTCTTCCTGTTGTTCCTGATGTTCAGAAACAGGAAGTGCTTCACATTATTGAAAACCCACTAGGGTTAGGGCAAATTTGTTTGTATAGCCCAGTGCCCTGGATGGGGATGATATTTCACTTAAAGGACCAATGGAATGGTCAGATTCTTACAGGATCAGCTTACCAGGGGTACCTGGTTATGTTAAACATAAAATATGTACACCACCAGAAAGGCTGCAACACATTTCTCATAGGCCAAATCAAGCTATTCGGATTCAGTGGTCAGTTATTTGTTTACATTATGAGATGCCTAATAAACATGACCGATACCAAAACAGTGGTTGAAATGAAGCCATGTTCTGATATACTGCTGCCCTGTACGCCTATAATTAGAAACAGACGAAAGGGAATAGTTTGACTGAGCGCTGCTGGTGATGTTAGTGGTGGGGTTGGGTCTGAGTTGATCTGTCTCATTCAGCCAAAGGGAATCCCTTCATATACAGAGGTGGGCACCTCTACTACTGACCCTGGCCCAAATGGCTCTGGTAAGAAGTAGTGCCCTGTGTAGGGAATAGGGTGCCATTTGGGACGCAGCCCTGATCCAGAGTACACAAGTCTGCTGGGTTCATCAGAGAGATGAATGGAGATGGACTGATCACACCACAATGGACTTAAATTAGCTACACCGCTTATCACCATTCTTGCTGTTAGGAGGCCACTAAATGCAGCAACAGACCAATATACTTACTTACAGAAGTGCATACGATGCGCGCGCACACACACACACACACACACACACACACACACACACACACACACACAAAAGCATAACAAACCACGTACACATTCAGTCGTGATATAAACACCATATTGCTCACACACACATCAGGGTCGCTTCTAGGCATAAGTTCAAGTTCAAAGTTTATTTATCAAAGCGACAAAAGTGGTCGCGACATAAGCGGGGCCCCAAATAAAATTTTGCATAGGGCCCCCAAAAGTCTGGAGCTGGCCCTGACACACATATATATATATATATATATATATATATATATATTTATAAAATCAAGAAACCAGACAAGCCTAGTTCAGCTGGCCCGCAATAGAAAGTGACGATTGTTGTTGCCCTCCCAGGATTCAAACCAAAGTCTCCCATGTAACAGGCTATGTCGTTAACCATTACACTACGGAGCTATGCATTAGCTGAGAGTTGGTATAGTATTTCAAGATTAGATCATTTTGTCACGCAGTAACATCATGCCAAGGTTGAATATGTCGCTAGACACCATTGAGCCTTGTGTTCAACTGACAAACATTTCTTATTAAGTTTACCTCCAACCACAAATAGCATCTATGAACTGTATGGCTTTTGCCACTGGCCGTTTTAACAGCTTATTAGCCATTCGTGAATGACATTGATACAAAAACAATCAATATAAGTAACGATAACTGCCTTTTTCATCAAATGAAAAGATGAGAGAATCATGTAGCCAGCAAACTTTTTGTCTGTCCTGAACAAATCCTAAGGCATAATGTGTTTTAAAACTGCAACGGGAGTCGAACGCGGGACCTGCTGTTTCATAGTCTGCGTCTCTAACCAGTATGCTACTTAAAAAGAGGTAGTCAGGCAGTTAGTCAAATAATGTAAATACAAACAAGCAAACACATACACACCAATTTGACTGAACTTCTTCCTCATACTGAATCAATGTAATTTTTCTCCTGTCGCAACTGAGGACATTTTCGTGACTCATTTAATGGCATTTAAATAAGCCTCTAATTTTTTTTTTTCTTTCTATGAGAATTGAATTAATATGTTCAAAGGCTGGAGTTTTAAAATCTGCATAGCAACATCTAGCCCTTCTAAAACTAGATATTGAGAAGATGCAGTATCCGTCATTAAAGTAACAATTAGCAAATCATTCACCATGAGACTGTCCTGAGCAGAAAGGAGCCTTTTAAAATGGGAAAATATACTCAGGTGCCAGTTCATTAGAAACACCCATCCAATACCAGCATGGATTCTACAAGGCATGGATTCTACAAGGCATGGATTCTATAAGGCATGGATTTTATAAGACATGGATTCTACAAGGCATGGATGCTACAAGACATGGATTCTATAAGACATGGATTCTATAAGACATGGATTCTACGAGGCACGGATTCTATAAGACATGGATTCTACAAGACATGGATTCTACAAGGTGTAGGTAAGGTTTCATGAGGATGCGGGTCCATACTGTGACATCATCACCCAGTTGCTGCAGATCGGTTGGTGGTACATTCATGCTGAGAACAACATCTAATCCCAAAAGTGCTCCATTGGCCTTCCAACACACTGTCACAATCACACACACTTCGACTGTATGTGGCCCATGTGGGAACCAAACCCAGAACAGCTAGCACCTCACTGCAACCCACTGTGCCATGGGGACATGCAACACGCAAAACACACATGCAGCCCATCCAGGACAGAAAGGAAAAGAGGAAGTGACTTACGTTGTACCAGCTCTGGCTTTTCTGTGGTCACAAACAACAGTCCAATGGCAAGGTGGAAGAGACAAGGAAAAGAGAGAAAGATGAGATAGGTTACTGCTAGAGCAAAAATAAATAACAGAATAAAATGAATTATCCCACTTCTATCCAGTCCCACTACCAACACAACTTCACTCATATCAACCAGAAGAGGGCAGCGTTGGGCAACTTACAAAAATCTGGGAAAATCTATTACCATGTGTCTTCTTAATGTATGTTAATCCTCTTTGTCTTTACTGTTTTGGTTCATTAATATGTTGTATTATAGGCCACTGAAACACTATGTCTCCTAAAGAGCAGATTATTCCCTATTGTACACTATGGACCAGAGCCCAGAGGGTTCTGCTCAGTACTAATGCACTAGTTAGGGGAGGCTGTGTCTCCTACATTTGGGTGACTATGATGGTCACTGGACCACTCCGGAACAGTCCAGGGTTTGTTCCTGAACTGTTTCAGGGTGCTTTCATTTTTCTTCGTCTTATTGGCTGCTTAACTTGGCCGTCTCTAAACACATCTGCAGTGCCAAAGAGTTTTTCATTGCGAACGGTTAATTAATCTGCAGAACAAGGCCTCCAGGTCTTAGGCTCGTTCAAACACGGGAGGGTCGTTTTGACAATGCTGCGTCGTTGCCTTACAGCCTCCGGTACCAGGGTCCTGGAATGGGCAAAAGTTGTCAAGAAATCCGCACATCCTTAACCTAAGGCGAGAACTGAAAACTGCAGTCACTGGAGGGCACTCCTCAAACATGAAAGAATTAGAGCCACTTGCTGCTGAAGAGTGGACTAAATTTGCCAGTACAAAGGTGCAGTAAGCATATTGCTAGCTACAAGAAGCCTTTGTTGGCAGTTATCTGTGCCAAAGGCTGTGCAACCATGTGCTAGCTCTGCGGTGCCAATTTTTTTCTGTTTGATATCTGTTTATATTTTCTACATTTCAATTGTTAACATACAGTACTGTTAATATACACTTAATAAATAACAATATAGGGTTAGGTGCATGGGTGTGAATATAGGTCTCTACTGTATTGGTGAATACTGCACAGCCACTGTCCTATTTGATTGTTATTTGAATGCAACAGACACCACAACATTATCAAGGCAAATACATGTATTCTAGTTTAAAGGTGCTACACATGGGTTTAGTCCCCCTTATGGAAGGTAGATGAATTACAATTACATTCTTCATTCAAAACAAGTCTTCCCTCCCCTGCTCTACAACCTCGTTGAGACTGACTTTACTTTCAGTTTAGTAAATTAGTTTAAATAAACACAAATTGTAGATTTTCAGAAACAGGATGTTATAAAAGAAAATCTAATTAGCTGCTTGCTCCAGCAATAAAAAAATGGTATTCCCATTTTGACAACTATACTGGGCTAACGGGAAAAATAAATATTCAAACATGACAGCCAGTCACACCACTGATAGGTAAGTAATACTGTGAAACACAGCCATTCAACTATTTCTGCAGATACGCTATTTACAACTAAAATGGAATAATTCCACAGAATGTGTAGCACCTTTAAGTTCTAGTTCAAATACAAATTCACACTGTGGTCCTCTCACAGTGGAATGGACAGCAAGACCAGACCTGGTATATAGACAGTCTGGATCAAACTAACGCCGGGTTTCATTATCTCTGGTGTGTAAAGCTTTTGTTCCTGCCCAGCACTTATGTACCAGCTCCTAATAATCACCTTCTGTCTGGGTTGGAGAAAAAGCCCATACACCCAGAATAGGAAACTGAAACACACATTACAGACTCTTCACATGTACACACTTGCGCTGATGGCTCTTGATGATGACACAGCTGTTTATTAAGAGGATAAGTAATCATAAAAGAAGAATCTAGTTTTGGTCGGGCTGCTAATCTGTCAGCCATACGGTAGATACTAAAGAGAAAGGGTCCAGTTAGCAACATTTAACGCATAATATCTTAAAGACGTCACCTGCTGGTTGCACTGATTTTCTGGTCCAGACAACCTTCTAACCAGATTATAATAAATTGATATCAGTCACAACCATGTCTGGAATTTAACAGTGAGTATACTGCAAGCACAGAACAAGATCATGACATCTTGAGTATTAATGTACAGCACACCAAGGAACAGTGTGTGTGTGTGTGTGTGTGTGTGTGTGTGTGTGTGTGTGTGTGGAGGGGGGGAGGGTACTGTAGGTTTAATAAGGACATGAAGGTGGGGCATCAAATAAAAGATCAGTGCTTACTTTTATCAGTTTTAGTCTGTCATACTGGAAAGAAAATCAACACAGACAAAAGCAGTCATGCAGATGAGAGATTAGGCATTAAGAAGACAGATTTCACATTAAGACAAACTGACATTACATGACAGTGCGCTAGCTACTGGAGAACAAATGAGCACAGACAAAATCAGCTATGCACATGAGAGATGAGAGGACACACATCTGATGTTTTCCATATATTAAGACGCCACAGGGAATAACAGAGTTGGAATCATGTGGATGTGTTGTCAGCGGTTTTCATGTGTTGCCTACTGTTTTCCAAAAGGGAGTCAACCAGGTTTCTGATGATGTTTATTGTTTCCTGTCTGTCAGAGCCTTAAGGGGGGAGGATAAGAAAGAGTGTGCGGAGAGTATGTGAACGGTGTGTGGACTGTGTACTCAAACTGAGGACATAGTTATCATCAGTCATGACTATTCCTTCTGGCCTTCCAGCTCCAGTCCAGAGCCATGGGAGACTGGTCACATGACAGATACACAACCCCCCTTCTGGGGTCAATGCCTGTGTCCACCGCCTCCACTGTCTACCCAACCACTTTCCTTACTGTCTGAATTGTGTAAAAACAATGAAACAGTATATATTCAACCTTCCCATTCCATATCTCAGGAGCTAACTTGGTTCCGTTAGATGCAGAGCTGTGTATTTATGTCTGTGTGTGAGTGTGTTTGTGTGGGTACAATATCTACGTGCGTGTGTGGGTGTGTGTGTGTGTGTGCGTACATGCCTTCAAATATTCATGCTCGGGGTCTGTCCTGGTACCACAGCAATGCTACAAAACACCACAGAGTAGACTTTACTGGTACAGCACAATCCTCAATCAAATTAAAGGAACAGTATGAACAGTTGCTTTAAAGAGAAGTTTCCCCTAGGTACAGATCTGAGATCAGTGTCCAAGATCAGCGTCTGAGGGAAACTTCACCGGTAACACAGCATTTCAGACAGAGAACCACATAGGGAATCATTTTGGATAGGTCAGGCGAGAGTGTTAGAACAGGCCTGGTCGTGTTCATTAGGCACCAAACTGAATATACAGAAACCAGAAGGGACTACCTGGCCAATAAGAAACCACTGCAAAAATGGTTTAAAACATTGGATGTTCCGTGCTTTTATGAACACAATCCTGATAGTGTTAGACAATGTGAAGAGAAGTTAAAGATGGTTAAGATAGCAAAAGCCATATTTCAGGATACAAGTAGTTTATACTTTAATGTAGACTCTTAATAGCAAGGTAGGAAATGTATGCAGATAAATGGTCAATGTAGAGATGAGAGGTTAAAAAGTACATTGCAATAAGACAGAGAAAGTGGGGGAAACCCCAGTGACTGTTATTGATTTATGGGCAGCACGGAATAAAGAGGAATGGACAAGCCAAATAAATGAAAAGGTTTGTTAGAAAACAGTAGAAAAAGGTTAGATGGGCAAAAACCGGGCAAAGCAGTGAGTTAGCGCTCTGACAGTATCTAGCATGACACGAAGGAGACAAGGACAGGTCCGTGCAGGGGTAGGTATTGTACAGGTTAGCAAAGGGGGTACGCTAGATCAGGCTAAAATCGTTTAACACAGAGTGGGTTGGGTAGTCTCAACGGGTAGGGTACGGTAGGATGTGTAAAAAGGACAGAGGCAAACAGTGGAAAAGAGGAGAAACCATTAGCGCACCGCAGGGATAAGGGGACAGGTCACAAAGCACGAGTACAAGCTGCTACCGGGAAGGAGAGAGACCAGAAAAAGAGAGATGCTTACTTTGGAAAGTCGCTTGTGAGACTAGCATGCATGAGAAGAAGAACAAAGAAAATCAGAAAAGAAAGAAACAGCAAATTCATAAGGAAGAAAAAGAATCCGTAACAATTTAAGTTGCCGATTTGGGCTGGTGGGTGCTTTTAAAGACGATTCAGATGGTTCAGAAATGCAACAGCAATGTATTCAAAGTAAAACAGAGTTATATGGCTTATAAAAGCATGACAATTGACAGATGTCAATCCTTGAGCGTGGAAATGACAGGAAGACATCTGCATGGTATGGAATATGAAGGAACTTCAGAATAATATAATGAAGTAAACTGAGTGCTTTACTAAGACAATTTTTTTTAAATCTCTACTGAAGAGCAGAGAAACTTTCTTCATAGTGTTGACCATTGAGATCTATGCAGTTTTATCTGTTGTTGAGATAGGAATGTAGACAATGCAAGACAAGTGTTTTACTTCTAGTGTGTCTTTGCACTTGAGTGCCAGCATACATTTTCACCATTGAATTGTTCACTCCCCATAGACTATTGTATGTAACACTTCAAGTTGCCCTACTAATTACTATGTAACTTACAAAGTAATAACGGAATTAACAACACAGTAGTTAAATACTGTAGGTAGAACTCCAACCTGGTAAAGTCTATTGAAACTGTAATTAACTGTAAGCTTATTGTTGTGTTGTTACCTCGGTAAGATCAAGTAACTGAGGTTCTGCCTTATAATTGATGTTACCAGGTCCTATCATTTAAATATTTAGATCAATATGGATACATAGTGTATTACATTATAACATGTTGGTAAGAGTAACAGACAAGGTAATTAACAGATGGATTTCATACATACAGTCTCTAAACATGTGTTACCTAATGGAACAGGAGAAGTAGCATTCAGAAAGTGAATTTGTAGTCACACATTCCTCGTTCCAATTGTGCAACATCTGCTTCCACCACAACACATTATAATGTAGTTTACCGTTGGCAGTTATACTTCCCTACCCATGTAACTAGTACGTTGCCACCTCAGTTATTTCAGTAGTACCATGTACATAGTTTTGAGGGCAACTTAATGTGAAGTGTTAATGTATTGGTCTCCGGCCGTGTGTGTGTGTGTGTGTGTGTTATATTCGCTATATGTTTGGTCCAGGCGTAGGGGCTCACCTTGGAGTTCTTGCCACCGTGGCTGCGGGTGGCAGAGTGTACCGACTGGCTGTAGGTGCGCTGTACCACTTGCTCCGGGGTGGAGGGGGACTTGTCCTTGTCAGAGGGTGGGTCCAAGTGACCCTTCTCCACCATGTTCTCACCGCTGGGCTCCAAGCTCTGCTGAGGTGTGGGAGAGCGAGAGCGATGGCGCAGGACGGGCGAGCAAGCAGGTGTGCTCCGGTTGGAATTGCTGGCAGTGCTGTCGTGGAGGAAGGGAGTGGAAAAGAGAGAATGATTCAAAATCCTGGTTCGACACTCTGATGTTCACTGCACTTATGGGCTCAATCTTAAAGATCCAAACGTGTACTTGGTGATAAAGGGCCAGATGGATGGTCATTTGTTTACAGAGTAAAACCTATTTAAAATTCTACAGATTTTGCTATGTGGTGCCATTTTAAGGGTCATATTCTACACCTGTACAGATGGTGCCAGGTCTTATGTGTGTTCAATATGATGTGGGGTGGGATGTCAAGACAGAAGCCATAAGCCTGTATGCATATTCTGGTCATTTTGGAGCAAACCTAACTTCCCTCTGCCAGAAAGCTGAAGTTAAAGAAGAATTTCACCTTTTAATATGACAATAATCCAAAACACACAGCCAAATCAACTAAGAAATGGTTTGCAAAAAGGACAATCAATGTCCTGAAATGGCCCAGTTAGAACCCAGAAATCAATTCTACAGAATGTCTGTGGACTGACCTAAAGAGGAGATCCCCAGCAATTTCCCTGAGCTTGAAAAGAGTTGGATAAAATTGCAAAACCCAGGTGTGCTAGGTTGACAGAGACCTGTTCAAATAGATTTACTGCTGTACTCCAAGCAAAAGGTACTACAAAAGGTATAAAATATTGTGGGGTGTGCAAATTATACTCAACATTGGGTGTTTTTTTAATAGATTTTATTATCCAAAGTAAGTGGATAATAAATTAATTATCCACTCACATTGTTGTTATTGTTGGTTGTATGATCTAAATGAATATGAAACAGGACAGCCATGATTTGTGTTGATTTCAGCCTTTATACCAACACAAGCGGCTGTTTCAATAAGGGCGGGTATACCTTTGGTATCTAAAGTATCTATCTAAAGTTGAAACTTGTGCGTTCTACAATTACATTGTAACATTCAAAAGCAGGAAGTTGAACAGACATAAACAAATAAAAATGACTTCTGTTCAGAGTCTGGATCAGTGTCATACTGAAGTCCCTACAGTACCGTGTGAATTAAAAACATTAAACATATTAAAACATTATTTTTGTTCCTAGGTCTTTTTTAAAAAGGCTTCCACTCCATGTTTTGTTCGACCATCAGATCATTTAAGAAAGCAGCAGGACTCTCCCAAACGAAAAAAGTGTGTTCACTTTAGTCTTAAAAACTAAAGCGAACCATGATGAAGCACTGCCTTTGCCCTTGACAACAGAGGACCATTTTCTAGACTGCTGCACTAGATAGTCTCTAAGGGGACGTAGTCATCCATCGTCTCAGAGTAGGACTGCTAATCAAAGATCAGTTTTCCTTTTAAATCAGAATGAATAATAAATAAAGGGGACCTGATCTAGCGGCTGGCAGATTCAGGAGATGTACTTCATTTGACGTCATCCGAGGCACTTTGTTGGAGCAGCTCAGTGGGGAGAACAGTAAACCCACTAAACCCTCTTCACGGTTGCTGAGAGAACAACTGCTCTGCTGCAGAGCTGGCACCCATTCCTTTCCTTCCTTCCTCCCTCCCTCCACCTCCATCAGTCTCTCTCCCTTTATTCCAACAGTAAGCTCCAACCCAGCGTGTCCCTGTGGGGTATCCTGACACCACTTTATTTACTCCTTCCGTTTCCCACCCTCTTTCTCCAGTTTACAACCCTTTCTATATTACCCGGGGCTTTGGGTGCAAACTGTATTATTTAAGCAGTGTGTGTGTGTGGGTTTGTGTATGTGTGGGACCGACTGGGAAAGCAAACAGATTCCAAAACAAGAAAGAGAGAGGACATAAGTCACAGCCTGCACTTGTACAATATGGGAGATTTCATTTTACTCCTGTGTGTAAACAACACTTCCATAATACTCAATAATTCACTTAAGAAATTTAACTGAGGCTCAATTTTTGGAAATACTTTGGTTTGAATTTTGACATTCAGATAAGAATGAATCAAAGCCGTCAAACGCAGCACATCAATGATGTGTTAATTGAGGCAGAGTGACTAGATGGCAGCTGCTATGTCATTAGCTCTGTCTCAATAGAACAGAAAGTTCAACCATGAATACATTTTCAGGGCTTTCTTTAGATATCAGCAAAACAACGTTTGTAAATGAGAAGATAGCTAGCTAACCATTACAATGCCATGGGCAAAGCAACATTTCTACAAACATTTTTTATCAAAACAGGACCTATTCTATTTAGCTATGGATTTAATTTACTGCTCAAATGAAAGGTGTCAGCAAATGATCCCAGATCTACAAGTAGCAGCTTGTAAGTTCAAGTAGCTTAGGCCAGATGCAACAGCTGTAGCTACTACATGAACTCACACCTGGCAGATCTACTGCTGTTGTCATTTGTGGAATTAATAACATGAACAGGGTCAAATACCGTTTGGTCTCTCATTGAGCCTACGGTAAAGCTTTAGCAGAGCTGTTTCTTCTGTCCCTTAATTCATAAATTCAATGAATTGGTCGCAGTTAAAATAATGTGATTAATCACAATCAATTACACATCTCACAAATTAAAAGTAAGAATTGGGTTGCTCAGAACTTATACATTTTTTAATAATGATCCTCCACATTGGTATACAGATCTGGTCATTCAATCCATCCTTTAACCAGTGTTAAATGACTCTATCTGCACCCCTGACCGCCTCCTGAATGGCTGCATCACTGTCTGGCATGGCGACTGCACCACCCATGATTGCTGCTTCCAGGATTTTTACAAAAGGCGCTGTCAGAGGAAGGCCCTAAATATAGTCAGAGACTCCAGCCACCCAGCCAAATAGCCCTCTTTGTACTGTACTACTGCATTGCAGGTATGACAGGTGGTATCAGTGCCTTAAGTCCAGATCTGACAGGAACCTGTTCAGCTTCTGTCCCTGAGCCATGCGGCTGTTGAAGAAGACTGCAAAAGGAGCATCAAATAGCTGCCCAATCTATCTGCAATGTTCCGTTTTTGTACTACCAACCTTTGATATTGACAACGTGCACGAACACACTGGACGTATTCACACATACACCCGTGCACACTCCCTCAATCACACACAAACCAACACCCATCCTCATATGCGTACTGACGCCGCACACAAACATGTTCACACTCATCACATACATGAGCGGCTGTTCACTTTAGCCCCACTTGTATGTACATAAATGACCAGAAGCACCCCTGCACGTTGATCGGGCACTGGTATTCTCTGTACACAGCCATGTTAACTGACACTCACACATCTCAGCCCGGTCCTAGCAGGTGAGAGTGGTATTATGATTGGGCGGATGTGATTGCACTCCAGTGCTGTGAGTGCATTTGTGTGTGTTGTTGTCTTATGTAAGGGACAGTTGGTGCATGAGACGCAAAACACTCATCTCTAATTTCATAACTCTATCAGTCCTCATCTGGTTTATTACAAACTACAGACAGGAAGCCGCCCTGATACACACAGTACCGGGATGCTGATTATAGCCGGATAGGAAGACGAGGTGGTGTGTGTTTGTGCGGCTGTGTGTGTTTGAGGGGAAGTCCTGGGACCTCATGTATCAATCTCGCGTACGTTTCTAACAAAATTCCGGCGTATGTCGAAGTCCTACGATTTGCGTGCGCACAAAATTATTGGGATTCAAACTGGCGTACGCAACACATACGCATGCTTAGGTTGATAAATCAGACCCATACTGTACTTCTGCGTAGTGAACGAGCTTACGGTCTCCGCCCAAAGAACGCCTACAATTACCCATAATAAGGTATCCAAATAAGCCTTATTGACTATGTTATTTCAGTCGATACACGAAGCAGTGGAGACCGGTCAGAAAAAAAACTTAGAAGAAAATACTTTTCCCATAATGTGAACTTCAAATAATATTATCTGATATAGAATCTAAAAAGGTGTCATTTTTCGAATCATATAAAGTAGCCCGACAAGCAGTCATAAATATTCCGCATTGCAAGACGATGTTGTTAATAAAATAGTGATCAGAGATCAGTCAATGTGGACGCGAGAAAAGCGATTTGCTGCATTACTAACCAGTGTCCAAACTACAGGAGGTGGGCAAAGTGTGACAGATATTGTCCCTATTGACTACCAAATCGCTGGCATCATTGGGGAGATCTGAGTGAAAAAGTCCTAGATGGGGACACCGACATGTTGCTGTGGGAGGGTTGCAGTAATTGATCATTTGCCATTAAGCTAATCATAACATTTCAACTTCACAACCAAGAAACATATCAATACAGACATAAAATTAAAGTGAATT
Organism: Esox masquinongy; assembly: GCA_016801175.1. NCBI lineage: Eukaryota > Metazoa > Chordata > Actinopteri > Esociformes > Esocidae > Esox > Esox masquinongy. The sequence continues at coordinate 25,566 of JACXGI010006520.1, forward strand.
GGTCAAGCCCAGTTCAAGTCATGTGGGCCTAGGACTTAAGCTGTTATTTTCGCCATAGAACAAGCACATGCACTGGCATACCAGAGTGGGGTTGCGCGGCTCTGTGGTAGCGTTCCGTAGGGTTTCGAGTGAGGACTGTACCGGGTCGTGCAAACGCAAGATCTGTTAAAAGAAATAGTAGCCTGAAGAATGTTGCTAAGAAAGTATATAACAAGTATATACAAGTTTTAAAGAAGATCAGTGACTCTTGGAAAGACCGTGTTAAAATGATTGTTCCATTTTAGTGAAATGCATTTTTCGTTTAACAGCATATAGCTTTTAATTTCAGTAGTGTTTTATTCGATTCGTGGTGAATAAGCGTACCTATTTTATGTTCTATTCATTTTCATTCAGCGAGAATTTTAAATAAATGTCATTTCTGCAGTATTGTCAATTTTGTCAAATACAAATTGTAAGCCAACATTTGATAACGCTGTAGCTAACTCGAAAGCACAACCTCTAGGTCGTAAAAGTGAGCAACTTTAAATAAATCGGCATAGTGTATGGTCAAATATGCAATGTTGAATGTGTTGCTTTACGCACATGCACATGGGGCTATTGTTCGTCTTGTTTTCAAACTGTATGGATATGCCCACTGAAAGGGCTACGTTTTACAACCTATTAGTTCTAAAAGTTTTGGGATCAGAAGTTTGTAGAAGTTTGACGCATGCGAGGCCTATATCCGTAGCCTGTAAGCCTACGATATTGCAGGAAACAGTTTGCGCATTCCTGTAGGCTATTCATATTTCTATTGATAAGATTTTTCCCATGTGCTTCAGTTGCCATTCCTCTACCAGCTTTTCCGAAATAGCATGGTATTTCATCAGTTCAACCGCTAGGCTGTGCATATGCATGGATTTAAAGTTGCTTAGAGATACGCACACTTTCCGTCAAGTTCAACATTGATAAATGCCAACTTTTGCGTCAAAATTGGCGTACTCATGGTTTACGCGCATATTTGTGCGTATGGACGATTGAAACACGAGGCCCCTGATGATGGGGATCCTCTGGTAAGCTTGGACACTGCATAATCATACTGAAATCCCATTATAATAGTACACAAATTGAAATACACCAATGGTAATTAATGTTATATTTGTACTTAATTTAACAAATAAACGCCATATAACCAATATTGCAAAAGGAGCGTTCACAGAGGGGTGTAGTTTATACTGCCGCCAAAATACGACTGGAGCATGCCACAAAACAATGAAATATTTTTCCTATTCATCTAAGGCAAATACAAGTTTCTGCTCTCACCTATGTGTTTGCTAGTTACTGGCTAACTAGGTGTTCAATAAACATGGAACAAAAGGAGGTAACGAGGTAAATGAGGGAGCTGATAGTGGTCTTAAGGATGAAGAGAGAACACGCCCCCTTACTCGTCAATGGAGTCACTGTAGAGTTCCTTAGCATGCACTTTACAAGAACCTGAATGGTTCAACCGCAATGACACTGTGGTTAGGAAGGGCGAACAGCGCCTCTTCAACCTCAGTTGGCTAAATAAATCTATATGACCTAGAGCAGGAAAGTGTTTCCAGAAGAGTTTCGGCCCTCCAGGGACGGATTTGAAGAGCCATGACCTAGAGAACCCCCACAAACTTCCACAAAATGCAGAATTGACAGCATACACTCAGACGGCATCACAGCGTGGTACAGAAACTTACTGCCTATCTTCCCTGCATCCGAACATTCATAAACTATCCTGTTTACTTGATTAAATTTGTAATTTACTCATACTAGTTAATTTTGTAACTGACTGCATTGTTATAGAAGCAGAGGAAAGCATTTCACGACACCCATAACATCTACCACACATCTACTATAAATTTGAAATGTTAAATATCTAATTCAACTTTTTACATGGAAATCAGAATGGACAACTAAAACCAAGTAGAACACGTGTAAAACCAATAGCCTAATGAAAATAAACCTTTGCATACTTTACAAATACTTTACAAATGTGTTAAATTTTTTAAAACTATTCTTCAGTCAGACTGTAACATTACCACTCCGGTCCACTCCACAGCCTCCCTTCCCGTGCTCTGCTTCGCCATTTACTAACCACCGTTGTACAACCGGCAGACGTTCTGAACGCACCCCACTACAGCGCACCTGGTCCTCGTTACTAATCACCAGGGACACTATTTACGTTGCTCATTTGTGTGGATTATTGTTTGCTGTCAGCTACATGGTTTGTGCGTTTGGGCACCTTTTTTGTCATAGAAAGACTTTGCTTATAATTTTTATGGTTTCCTTTCTTTGCTGGCATGCTCACTCACCCTTGTGTATTACACAGACTATTTTCAATATACAGTGGAGCAATTACAAATGTCATGGCCTAAATAAATTAACCTGCCAACATTCTTCAGTTTTAGTTCACAACAGATAACCTGGTTAGTTTATGGTTCTGAGGCAAAACCAGTTGAGGACTAATGCATATAAGCTACATTTTGGCCTTTAGAGGATAGCCAATACAGTAGATGATCATGTTCTGTAGCCTATAGCTAAGTTTGTTACAAAGAGTCTAGCCTATATATGATAATGTGCTTTAGCCTATGGCTTCATTTGTCCTTCTGAGTCTATAGCGGAGTATGAGGTCCAGCCTATACAGTAGCTATGTTTGTTCTCTAGAGTCTAACTTATAGGTATGTGCTGTAGCTCGTAGGTAAATCTCAGGCTGAGCCAATCTGACCCTTGTATGAGGAGACAGAAATTATTACACTTCCATCAATTTCTGCTGAAGAGGCAGGGAGAAGTGGAGGGTGACTGTTGCTAGGTTTCCTGAGTGTGTTGTCTGCATGGTTATATACCCCCCCCACACCCGCACATTGTTACCTTGTGTCAAAGATCAAATGACATTCGTTCAACTGGGAAGGAACTGAAAAGGTCTACCGGAACAAAACGGAGTCCATATATAACAGTGATGGCTCAATTAAGGTATGGAAAAACAATAAGTTGTCATGCTCAATGTCAGTATTTTAAGAAAAAGGGTCAAATTGATGAGGAAACCTCTAAAAATGCAAAGGAAACTGTCAATATCCAGTGTATAGGTTATGATGACGTACCCTTTAATATAGAACACATGGGCAATTCAATAAATCAGGTTGGATAAATCAAGGGTTGATAGAGATGAAATGACATATCTGTATTTTGTGGTACTTTTTGCTGTTTTCATAGTCATTCCTCAAGATTATTATTTAAATCAAGTGTTTCATTTTTGTTGGAGTTGAAACGTGTTGAATTTAACTTTCATTACGGTGGATATTTATTTTTATTTGTTTTTTAAATGTTTTTTCATTTTTCAAAATAAACATGGAATACAGTATCAAAGAGTCATATTGTAAAACAGGTGATCTGGTTCTATTTTTTAATTTCTTTGGGTTTGTATTCAAATGTCCCTTCTTGCTGTACAGTGCAAGCTTCCGTTTTCCATTGTTGCAAGGGCATTTATTACAGTTTTTAAGTAATCGACCAGCCTTTCCAGATTTCTAAGAAATCCTAAGTACAATTTAGGTGAAATAGATTTGCTTCCCTTAATGGTGAGTATTTTGAGTATTTTAAAAAGCAGCTTTTTGGATTGGATGGGTTGGAATAGTGTGTGCATTTTCCCAACAGCAGAATAGTGTGGGCACACACTGATCCATATGCTGAACATTAAGACCAGGGATTGGCCAGCTCATCCACTTCATAAGAATGATGACATAGTCTTGACCAATTTTACCAAAACACTATGCTTCAGATTCTGTTTCAGTAGTTTAAGGTGGGGTTGTGAAGTTTTATTTTATGCTTTGCCCACAAAAAAAAACAACAGATGATTCATTAACAAGTTGTGCTCTTCAAATAAAAATGAAATTATGTCATATGTTTTTTTTTTTTTATTAAGTTACCAATTTCAAAAGGCACTGAATTAATGTAACAATTCGGGTTAATGGAACAATATACTGACAGCGCTGGACACATGCTACTGGGGCTCCACCTTCCACATGCTCATAAATCAAGGTGATATTAACATGGAGGAAGAGAAATGGATTCATCAATCAGCCAGTCATCCTCAATCTCAATGTCTTGTAGTCATTCTAGAGATGACTGTTCAATTCAGGTTTCAATTCCTGATGTTACTGTTTCCCTCACCGAAACCCAGTCTAACCAATATGTCCATTAGCGTCTTCACCTTGCACGTACAGTTGTAACGAATAGGAAGTGGGCAACCATGTCTAACAAGCTTGTGAAAGGCTAATGCTAATTAGAGCCGTCAGTGATGGAGAAAACAGGTTACCTTGCCTGTGGACGTGCTGGGAATATAAGAAACAAACTGTCTGATCCTCAGCTTTTCATTCCTACCACACCCACACATAAGGCCAAGAACTATACACTATAATACCTGATCGGTATTAGCTGTAGCTGTTTGATGTAAAATAATGAGGCAATGCTCAGACTTTCTTTTCCCTGCACATCTGAGGTAACCAGTGTCCTCCATCGTTGCATGCTCTGTTTAGCATTAGCATGGCTACGCTAATTAGCAAGCCTAATAATTTGTACAATACAGTGTAAGTTGAGGATTCCAACGTGGTTTACCCTCCAAGAAATGCAAGAACTAACCTGGTAGCCATTAAAGACTCAACCCCGCCTGATCAGCTCCCTCCTGCTTCATTCATTCACTCAGCGATCAGCTTGAGGAGGAAGAAGAGGAGGGCGGAGGAGAGACTGGAAATGGGGAGGGCTCAGTCACCTCCCACTGCATCCCAGACAGAGGGGTCCGTGAGCGGGGACTGGGTTAGGCTGATGACCGGCTAGCCCTCTTATATCTCTCACAAAACAATCAAGCACAGCCTCTCTCAAACAAACACTGTCATGGCCTCCCTCCCGGTCTCTCAGTCTCTCTCCCTCCCTCTCGGTCTCTCTCCCTCCCTCTCACCGCCGAATGATTTAAAGGCGCATTCTTCATTTGCAGCAAAGACCCCTTTCTCTCATTCCTTCCCCTGGCTTCCTGTTGGCTCTTTCTGTTCTCCCGCTTCTGTTACATGCCTTTTTTCTCTCCCTCTCTCTCGCCCCCTCTCTCCCTCTGCGGTGCAGTTGATGCTGAGGCTGAGGAGAGATGGCTGCTGATGCTAGTTGCTTTGCATAATGGCTCCTGCTTGGTGCAGCGCGCCTGCCAGGGCCGGCTCCTCAATTATTCATGCTGTTCATGAATGGAGCCCTGCTGGCTGACGTCACCGAAACCTCACTGTCAGCCCATCCGCATCCGCCCCTCCCCCCAGAAACACACACTCACACACACAAACACAGCTTTGCACCATTAATGGCCCGGGTTTGCAAGTGAAGTCTATTGCTTCAGTTGTTACGAAACCATTAGCCTTTGTGGAGGGTGATACACCACATTTTTGTCATGTTCTTTTGTTCTGATAAAGAAATGCATATTTGTGGAAAATATGATATCAGGCTCGCAGGCAACAAGGCTTAGGTTTGCATAGTGACAGTGGGAGAAAAATGACAAATATTCAGATATTCTTTAGTGTTCAGACTAATGTTCAATGGGTTAGGGTTAGGCAGACTAATGTTCAGTACAGTATTGAGAGAATACATTTTTATACTTTTTTCCCCATCCTGACCCCCAGTAAGTATCAAACCCAGAACTCTGGCCTTTCAAGTGCCATTTTCTACTAACCAGGCTAAACAGGACCCCAAGTATAGATAGTAAAGCCAATAGCTAGCTTAATGATTTGGCAGTACCCCTTATGTCTAGGGGGCTTAGGCTTACTGTAGTTACTGGTTTGTTTGTACTCATACCTAGGAAGCTTAAGCCTAATTAAGGAGTTGGGATCGCGAAGAGGAAATTAGTGTGAAAGTTTGACTCATTGGAAAGGGCAGAGCTTAAGTCCCAACTATGAAGTCACTCATTTAAAGTTTAAATGTAAATGGTTAAGGTTAGGAGTAGAGAAGAGTGAAGGTTGGGATTTAGAGCAGCAGCAGCAAACTCTGACCCTGGTCAAATATCCTCTCAGAGCATTCAGCCTATTAGAAATGCAAGTGCTGCCTGATCCACTGAGCCAAGCAATAACATTAATTTCTGCCTTCAGGGCATATCTGCACCCAGTACATGATTGAGTATAGTGTCCATAGAAATCCCACCTTGAACTTTTTCATATTTCAATTAGCATTATTTTTTTCTGATTTACATACTATCCACAATTAAAAACTTTTATTTGTGGATTTGTTTTTTAATTAATAAATTAAAAAGGTGTTTTAATTTTAACGTGATTTTAGTACAACCCCGTTCCCAAAAAAGTTGGGACACTGTGTAAAATGCAAATAAAAACAGAATCCAATGATGTGCAAATCATTTATCCCCATATTTAATTGAAAATAGTACAAAGACAACATATCAAATGTTGTGTGAAATGCCCATTTTGAATTTGATGCCAGCAACACGTTATTGTGGGGGGTCTACAGCAACATTAAAGGAAATGCAGGAATTTCTGGCAAGTACTGGCTGTGTGCTACATGTGACAACAATCTCCCATATTCTTCATATGAATGGGCTATGGGGTAGGGTGGCAAGACGGAAGCCTTTTCTTACAAAGAAAAAGCCAAGCCCGGCTGAAGTCCAAGCCCGGCTGAAGTTTGCAAAAACAAACATCAAGTCCCCCAAAAGCATGTGGGAAAATGTGTTATGGTCTGATGAAACCACGGTTGAACTTTTTGGCCATAATTCCAAATGGTATGTTTGGCGCAAAAACAACACTGCACATCACCCAAAGAACACTATACCCACAGTGAAGCATGGGGGTGGCAGCATCATGCTTTGGGGCTGTTTTTCTTCAGCTAGAACCGGGGCCTTAGTCAGGGCGGAGGGAATTATGAACAGTTCCAAATACCAGGTAATTTTGGCACAAAACCTTCAGGCGTCCGTTAGAAAGCTGAAGATGAAGTTCACCTTTCAGCACGACAACGACCCAAAGCACACATCCAAATCCACAAAAGCATGGCTTCACCAGATGAAGATTAATTTTTTGGAATGGCCCAGCCAGAGCCCAGACCTGAATCCAATTGAACATCTGTGGGGTGATCTGAAGAGGACTGTGCACAGGAGATATCCTCGCAATCTGACAGATTTGGAGCACTTTTGCAAAGAAGAGTGGGCAAATATTGCCACGTCAAGATGTGCCATGCTAATAGACTCCTACCCAAAAAAACGGAGTGCTGTAATAAAATCAAAAGGTGCTTCAACAAAGTATTAGTTTAAGGGTGTGCGCACTTATGCAACCAGGTCATTGTGAGTTTTTTATTTTTTATTTTTCCCCCTCAAAGATTTCAGTTTGTTTTTCAATTGAGTTGTTCACGTTATAGGTCACATTAAAGGTGGAAAATGTTCTGACATGATTTATCTTTGTGTCATTCTTTTACATCACAAGAACCTGGCATTTTAACAGGGGTGTGTAGACTTTATATATCCACTATGTATATATATATATATATTAGTACACTTTTTTACCAGGTAAATATGACTGTAAACATGTTGTGATTTTAAGCAAAAACTTTGGAGCAGGGTTAACTTTTCTCAATGATAGAACAACAGATTTATCACCTTGTCAGTTTAGGGATTTTATCTTTCAGTTACTGATCAGAAGCTATAAACATTAGGTTTAGCATCAGTCTCCACCCCATTAAGTTAATACTTGTTGGGAGCATCTTCAGTTTTAATTACAGCTATGAGTCAGCAAGGATAGGTCTCTACAAAATGTTCACAACCAGACCAACTTCATATTCAATATTCATTCTACTGTAGGCCTGGCTGTGTGCTGTGGCAGGTGCTCATGCTGAAAGGTGAACTTCCATCCAAATTTCAGCTTTTTTGCAGAGGACAGGAGGCTTTTCTCAAGGTCTTTTCTGTACATTGCTCCATTTTTTTTCATACCATCCAGTGTGTAAACATGAGAAACATCCCCATAACATGATGCTTCAATCACTATGCTCCACAGTAGTGATGCATTTTTTTGATGATCTGCCTTGTTGGGTTTGAGCCAAACTCAATACTTTGCATTTAGGTCAAAAAGGTAAATTTTTCCTTCCTTCCACCCTCCCATACAGGCCCCACTTGTAGAGTGTTGGGATATTGTTGTCACATGCACACTTTGACTAGTGTTGCCGTTGGCCTCTTGGTAACCTTTCTGATCAGTTCCCTTGCTATATCATCCATTTTTTGAGATACTGCCATACATCTCATCTTGACTATTAAATCTTTTTATACGTATCCCCTGATCTGTGTCTTTCCCCAACTTTGCTCTTAGTTTTTCAAAAAAGTCCTTAGTGCTCATGGTTGAGTGTTTCATTTACAAATAATTTCCCAACAGAGTGGACATACAGAAAATGCTACATTTATCCTGAAGTCATGTGAAACACTGCAACTGAACATAGATGGAGGCCATTGTGATTGTAAAGGTGATTTGTTACACCCAAATTAATGTAGGATTGCTATTAAAAGGTGGGTGGCAGCTTTTTTTTCAGTGTTGAGTGTTGAGCAAATGTGTACATTTTTTGGAAAAAGTTGCACTCTGTGGCACTGACATGACAAAATGTGAAATGTTTAAAGGGGGGTGTAGACTTCTTTATGAACTGGTAAAACTCCCTAATCCTCTAGGTAACTGGTCTGTAACCTTAATCAATGAGCGCCCAACGTGAACGGTAATCGCATGCGGCCAGGTGTGGAAAACATGTACCCAAGGTGCTGTAGCCAGCTTACCTTGGTCCAGGGCCAGCTCTGTCTTTACTTCTTTCTTATCTGAGCAGATTAGTAATTTCTTCATGGTGGTGGTAAATACATGCAAAGAAAACTACAGATAGGCATGCCCAACTAGTGGTTCAAAATCAAAACGAAAAGCCCTCATGCTGTAGCTACCAAAATACCAGCAGCCTCACATCTCTCCAAGCTGCCGCTCACTATTTGGCTGCACCTGATTGTTTGCCAAACCTTGGCTCAGCACTAAGGCCCAGGTGCTGCCCCCTGGAGGATGGAGGTTGGAAGTGTGTAGCTACCAGTGTGCTAACACCAGACAACCATGGTCATGGCAGCATCATACACTTCAGGGGTAATTTTCTACAACATATGGTTAATTATCACTCTAAAACCTCTACTTTGATCAACATTAATTTCAGATTGCCTCCTCCAATTACTTGAATGAATTGCAAAACACATTTAATCTCGACACTTCTCACCCCACCTCACTCTTTACAAAACAAACTAAACAAGCTGCTGTCCAATTATTGCACCTGCTGAATTTTTCAAAACCAATCTGTTTCGCTTTAATTAATGTAATTGGATGTTTATTGTGTATTCCCTTGTAAACATTGTTAATTTGTATTTATGATTTTACATTGTGTGTGGTTCTGTGTACTGTCTTGTTCTCTTGCAAATTACTGTCTTTGGCCAGGTTGTTAATGAAAGTGAGAATTGGTTCTCAATTGACCTGTCTGATTAAATAACAGTTAAATAAACAGAATGAGATAAATTGAAGTGGACGAGGAGGGACTTAGGGACCTAATGCTACGGTGTACCCTGAGTACAATGAACATAAACTGTGATCTGAATACAATGAACATGACCTGGGTCAACAGGACTCTGCTTGTAAACTTGGCAACACAGTGTGGACTGAAACATTTCTAGAACAAATTCAGGTTTCCATTGTAGTGGTGGAAGGAAGGGAGGAAGTACACCTTTTAAGTTAACTGGGAGCTGACTGTGCATTTGGAACGCCAGTCAATTTCACTTTAAACCACTGAGTGAGAGATAACGGTATAGGGAGAATGAGGGAGAAACAGAGTGAGAGATAGGAGTAAAGGGAGAGAAACAGAGTGAGAGAAGAGTAGAGGGAGAGAAACAGTGTGAGAGATAAGAGTAAAGGGAGAGAAACAGAGTGAGGGAAGAGTAGAGGGAGAGAAACAGTGAGAGATAAGAGTAGAGGAAAAGAAAATGAGAGAAGGCGGAATCTGTGCTCTGTTGGGTAAGATGAGGGGCGTTTTGAAACTGCTCCCAGGAAACAAAGCGCCAAAAACACACACAGCTGGGTCTCCACAGCACCTGGCATCAGAACACACAAGAAACGCTTTCCCTACCCTTCATCCCCAGATCTCCACATTCTCCCCAGCCCAGAAGACATGAACACAGTAGAAAGTGAAAAGGGATATTTTTCAGTTTGCAACAAGGTCCAAACAAGATTTAGGCAACATAATGATCACCGTATACAGCATAACTGCCAGTAATATAAAAATGTTACTCTAAGACAAACAGCATTTTTTCTTATGTTGCCCACAGTCAACATTGCATGACAAAAATCAAATTAGAGAGGTAGACTATGCTGCAGTTTGTTAACGCCATCATGTCTCTAACTATATAAAAAAACCTTTATTATATTTAAAATTATGTGACCATTTTATGATATTGCTGACACTTTATTGAAGAAGCATCATTAGCCATGAGTTCACAAAGTGGGCTAGAAAATAAACACATGAAAAGTGTGATCCCCACACAGCTTAGGGAAGCTCCAGATCACTTGGTCCAACAGACTAAAGCCCCAGAGAATGTTGGATAAGTAACTACAGCCTCCTTTACATGGAATGTCTTGGACCATGGTTCTCAAAGGAACTGTGAAACTTTATGGGGGAAAAAAGAAAATTTCTCATATATTGGATACTTTGTGTATGGTCTTGCTATAAATTAGTGTTTCTAAAACACCTGGTTTGTGCTTCAGAACCTACATGTTGCTTGTCTTCATTAATAAGTGATCAGTATTGGCATGCTGGGCACATATACATGCTAGTGATCAGTTAATTAGTATTCTTGTATTTTCCACACAAAAAACCTATTAGCAATCTAATACAGATGCATCTTTACCAAAACTATAAGTCTGTAAGGATATTTAATTGATAATGTTCACATTTCACATACAGGCAGTTTGTCTCTACTGTTTAGACAATACTGAAGAGCCATAACAATCTGCCTTAAATCATGGTATGATTATTTTTTGTTTAATATTGGTGAGGAAGAAAATGGTCTCCAGTTGGCTATGAACTGTCTGCCCTCTAAAGTGATGGCGCCAATGCTTTCCATTTGATCCTGCAATCTTCTGCATGATTCTGCTTGCTCTGGACTCTGCTTGCCTCTGGACTCTGCTTGCCTCTGGAGAAGTTAAAAGATACCCCTAGGGGATTTTGTCTTACTTACATATTTGACATTAAGCCAAAAATGCAGGCGTAACACAAATTTTAATTCACATCTTTGGTGTGGAGCTGATAGCTATAATTGTTGTGACTTAGTGTTTAGTATTAACCATCCTTAAGACCTTTACAATAGGTTGCAGAAGACTTGTGGATCAACTTTGCATTTACATTAACAGATTTTTGTTACTTAGATTGGGCGGTTAAGTATCAACTTAAATAATGACACAGTTATTGATGGGATGGGCCGATAAATCCTTTTCCTTCTTGCCAGGAAACATGTTCCCAACACATACCCAATCAATATTCTTCAATTTGCTCTTTCAACACTGAATATACTTTTTCTACACATGCTGATATAACAGCCTTAAATTATCTCTAAACAAGCTCACTTAATGGCATGGATGATGAAGAATCCTTTCAAAGTACCTCAACATTATATTACGTATAGCTGTCCAGATAATTCTGTTTTATTTAACCATATTTACAATGCAGGTTCTGGACAGGACAAAAGTAAACATCATGAAAAAAATAGAAGCCCAAAAAGATTTATGTACTCTAATTCTTTGCTTGAGCCTAAAAACAAAAATATATGACACTACAGTATGTTTTGCTTTATTCAGGGTGCAAAGCTTAAGCGTTCCCATTACCAACCCATTGCAGTGTCTTATAGAGAGATTGTTTTTTTTTTGGTTGAGTAACGCTGAATATGAATGCCCACAGGATTTTTCTGCTGATTGCACATAGCACCATGTGGCCTGAGCCAAAAGCAACCAATCAGACCACAGCCAACAACACACTGTACCAAATCAACAAATCAGAGAAAACCTCACTACTAAGGGGGCCAAAATACAACCAATCACAGGCAGTGTCAGTGTATATTATAAAGGTATTATATGGAGGAAATTTTTTCAGGCAAATATATGTACGCTTCTACTGTGTGTAGCTGCCAGAGTGACCTGTGTTTTGACTTGTAGGGCATAAAGGGTAGGGAAACAGATTATTCTCTTTGTGGCATTTGGGCTCGTCTGCTGTTGTTGTTTTTAAATGCAGAGTGAGCATTCCTTTGTTATTTCCCTCTGTGGAATAATCACTAATGAAGTTAGTCCATTGACAGAGGTTCTGTATTCTCATTACAGAGATAGTGTGCGCACACACATAAACACATTGTGTGCCAGCATAAGTTTATGGTTATTTCCATGAAACTCTGTCTGTAGCAAATTAATTACTAACATCATAAACCTTCAGCAAAAAAATCAACAATCAATTGATGACTACCATGTGTAGTTAAAAAAAAATGTAATGCCACATTATGGGCAATATGTCCATTTTAAATTGTAATTATTTTACTCTTGAAAAATAAAACACAAAATACGTTGCCATTTTTTTCAAACAAAATCATGAAGATGATATACCAGTTGACATTAACATTAAATTATTTTTTCTTAAAAAACACATTTTTAAGTTCATACAAATACTATGGCATGAAGGCATCTGCTGCCTCTGCTGATGTGGTTAATTGTTTGATTACTGATCATGGCAGTGCCCAGGGGCGAAGCAGTGATTTTGATATGGGGGGGATACAATTTCTATTTTTGACAGTCTCCGTTTAATCAAATGATTGAGACACAAAGTGGAAGACAGTATGTGAAGGCATAGTGCATTGGTTGGGGTTTGATGCGGACTGGCACCTGGGCTGTGAATCCCCGGTGGACGGGAGTTCAGAGCCACAGAACAATGTGTAATAACCTGTTAAGAAACATGTATTATAAACACTACCTTCTACTTCTGTATAGCCTTTGATGTTGAATCCCTACTGTATTCCCAGTGCATCAAAAACCTGTTTAACTTTAATTGGCTCATTTCTAAGAAACTACGTACATTCAATAAAGTTAGTGTCATATTGGTTGAGATCTTTAATTTATAATTTCTTTAATACTTTTTGTATTTACTATGAGTTGCATGTGATCCATTTATTTTAGACAACAAAAAGCCCTGAAACAATTTGGACCAATAGAATGAGGATTCTGAGGTCCTGAGAAGATGTGACACTACCTTCAGAAAGTATACAGACCCCTTCAGTTTCTGAAGGTAGTGTAACTATTTCGTTATGTTATAGACTTAATTTATAAGTGATGAAAAAACATATAAATAACTATATTGCCATCGATCTATAAACGATACCCCATAATGACAGAGCAAAACCATGTTTTAGAAATGTCTGCCAATTTATTGAAAATGAAAAACTGAAATATCTCATGTACATGAGCATTCAGACTCTTTACCATTAAACTCAGATGCATCCTGTGTCCTTTGATCATTCGTGAGATGTCTTTAGAATTTCACTGGAATCCACCTTGGCAATTTCAACTGATTGGACATGATTTAGAAAGGCACACACCTGTCTGTATAATGTCCCACACTTGTCAGGGTATCTCAGAGCAAAAACCAAGCCATGAAGTCCAAGGAACTCTCTACAGAGACCTGGGGAAGGTTATAACAAATGAAAAGTTCCAAGGAGCACAGTGTGCTCCATCATTGTGAAATTAAAGAAGTTTGGAACCACCAACACTTCTCCTAGAGCTGGATGTCAGGGCCTTGGTCAGGGAGGTAATATATCCCTGGCTTCTTGTGTTGATTTTTCCCACGTAGCGAGTTGATCATGATTGATGTCTGTTCAAAGTGTTTTTCATGGTAAGTTGCCTGAGGCATTGGTGAAAGGGTTACTTGCCCCATTAAAACTAGGAAGCCTGAGGAAGTCCATGACAGAAAGCAAGCTAAATAGAGGTGAAACACTCCATAAATCAATCAGGCTTTTCTGGGTGGAGCTACAAAAACGCTCACTAGATGAGTCCAGTGGTTGAAACAGTGCTTGAGGATGTCCAGGAAATCTCTTTTATTATAGTGCAAACAAATTATGTCAATGGTGGATGATTTTTACAGAATCATTGGAATGTCTCCATTTATTGTGTTTCAAAATCTATATTAATAAAATAATAAAAATAGTAATAAGTAGCTATAAAGTACACAAATAACAGGATTAAGAAGGTGGAACATAGGCTTACACACCTCACTTGACAATAACATTCACAGGCAGAGAGAAATCCATACAATGCCAGTTTCATATGGTATACAGCTGACGTCAGCTCTATGACTGCTCTGCCTTTCTGTCCAGTGACCACACAGCCAAGCTATAGAAAGCCAGGTCAACCAAATCTGAACTGTGATTGGTGGAATACCAACACTACACTAAAGCGGTCACACACTGTACACAGGCTGTAGGGTCCTCTCTCTGACAGAAATATTTAGTCTACGCACATTGCATGCCGATCCCAAACTCAAAACTCAGGACCATTAATTTGGGCTACATTGCTGTGAAAAGTGCTGATGAATTTAATTTGATAATTAAAAGCAGTAGCCCGCCCTGGACACACAGGAGGCTTTAGACAACCAGCAACTGAGATGGATGGCATTGTGACAAAGTGGCAACAGTATACAATGAGGGACCTTTTCAGACAGACAGACAGACAGATAACAAGAATAAGACAGAGGAAAAGACAGAGAGAGAGAGAGAGAGAGAGAGAATGGGAGAAACACACGGAGTGAGACATGCCCTCACCATGGACTGATGGGTTGATCTGCGTTGTTACAGTGATATACAGAGTATAATGTAGTGAAATCCAGAGGTTAACGCAGAAAGGCATAGTCAATCATGATGGGGAAAACACAGTCCTTGGATGGACATTAAGAAGGCAGCGTTGTCAGCATCGTCCGTATGGATGAGACAGTGACAGAGATAGCAGTGGTGGGAGATGGGATGGCAATAACATCCTTAACCTTCACCCCCCCTCCCAAAAAAAACAACATTAGTTGTGTGTGTGTGTGTGTGTGTGTGTGACTATTTTACAGAGTGAGGTGAATGTTTAATTATTGGTTCAGTTGGTAAAACTTTATATTAAAGGGATAGTTCGGGCTGGATTCATTTACCCTGAGTTGTTCCTGAGGGCACATAGTCATTTTTCAAACAATCCATTATTCAGCTACTGTATGCCCCAGTCTGTAATTAGCATTATTAGCATCGTCTAAATTCATGAATGGAAACGGTGCGCCCCGCTTTACAAGTTGTGGAATCGCGTGCAGTCAATAGGGGGATCGGTCATTAGCGTGCTAGCTTGGAGAGCTCTGAGACTGCTGGGTTTGCTACTTGGCCGTGAGGCCTGGTGTTTATTTCCACATATAATACCATATTTGGGCTTGTTAACAACAATTGTAACAAGCCTACCATGGCATTTAGTACTGTCCATTTTGAATTAGATTATTTCTCTCATTTCCGGGTTCAAAAGCCATACCGAATCATGCACAATGTAAGAAAAATGGAACATAGGATCATGTACCTATCCTGGAGCAAGCAACTTAATGTTAAGTGAAACTGTAGGGATTAAGCTTTACAAGAACTATGCACTTACAATGAAATTACAACAAAATCATCTATAATGGTCTATAATGGTATTACAGTGGTATATTTAAGCTTCAAGATACCACGAGATGTGGTATACAGCCAAGAAACAACAGCTAGGAGCTGTCTTTGGGTACAACATATTGCAGATTGCCAGGATAGTGCACTTAGCCAATATACAGTGGGGCAAAAAAGTATTTAGTCAGCCACCAATTGTGCAAGTTCTCCCACTTAAAAAGATGAGAGAGGCCTGTAATTTCCATCATAGGTACACTTCAACTATGAGAGACAAAATGAGAAAAAAAAATCCAGAGAATCACATTGTAGGATTTTTAATGAATTTATTGGTAAATTCCTCGGTAAAATAAGTATTTG
>JACXGI010006521.1:0-41926 GCA_016801175.1 Esox masquinongy
TCTCTCTTTCTTTGTCTCTGTCTCTCACTCTCACACACACACACACACACACACACACACATACACACATACACATACACAAAAACAAAAAACAACTGTATGAAAAGCCACTCTGGATAACAATGTCTGTTAAATGATGGAAATTGTTACAATCACTAAAGCAAACATTAAGAAGTAGAGTACACCCCCCCCCCCCGAGGACTAAGGGATCAGAGACAATCAGATATCATCATCTAATGAATATGGTACTATCTTTGCTTTAGTTAGCACAAAGCCATTGTTACCCTGGCAATGCCAACAGAATTTTGTGGATGTTTTTTTTATTTTTTTACTTTTTTTCACAGCAAAAAAACACCTGCTTTACCAGTGGAGGGGTTAGCACACAGAAACTATATCACTTCATTGAACCATTTTCATTTAACACAAATCATTTTGTGGCCGACCATAAAACAATATAAAATATGATACTGTATTATAATAACACGTCTAGACGATTAAATTGAAAAAAAGAGAGAAACGATCCCCAGAATTACCCGCCGAGGCCCTGTGAACTTAACTCGTTTTCAGGGATCAAATTTCATTCAGCACAATTATCTCTGGGCTGATGACAACACGGTTCGAGTGAGGCCCTTTTAAAATCTCCGAGCCCCATCTTGCCAGAGCTGTCAAGCGCGGCCTGGTTCACTGCTGCACTCCACTCCTGTGCTGCACGTCTGCCGGCGCTGAAATGTCTTTGTTTTGGCCGAGGCCCCAGACTCTCCACGCTGGTAACAGTTCTGGGTTTAATTCTGTTGTTATGTTCACATGACTAGACCCCCAGATTCTCTCTCTCTCCCAAGGAAACACTTTCTCCATCTCTCCATTTCTCTCTCAATGCAGTGTCCCTTGCTTTTGCGCATCTAGAAACCCGCACAAACACACACACACACACCACACTGCTGTGTGAAGCCTTTGCCAAAGCCACCAATGAAAGGCCAAAATTCCATGAGCAAACGCCTGAAGTCAGAGGGGCTATGAACAGAAATTCAGACCTGAGTAGAGCTGCTTTAGTAAAAGTTGTATGAGGGGAGCTGTGAACCCAGTCAATAGGCCCTTTGGGGCAGTTAAACAGGCTGAGTCTGCAGGGAAAAGACTGAAATAAAACCAGGGCGCTTAAACAGCGTTTCTTAAAAAGACTGTTGACTTTACTGAATTCTTACCACACTGAAACCAAAGAGAACACTACAGAGTTGTGATGTCACTAACAATGCCCTGAAGAGAATCTAAATCACCCAGAGATTCACTAACTTACAACGCTAAGATGAAAACAATCCAATCGCTGAAAGGTTTCAATATTGACCCGAGACAAGATTCACTCATAATGATTCTCATACAGCCAAAGGCAAAGACAGAAATCACACAGAGAAAAAGAAATGCAAGATAATAAAAGCCCTATGAAGTATAATGTATTTTCAAGACAATATATTTTTTATTCAAGGAGATATTATTCAACATTGACAATACCTTCCATTCATTTTTCATGGAGCCAGTTTCAACCATGTTGTTCCAAAATAAGTGGCTTGTTTTGAGATGAATCAGTGAACAAAACAATAGATTTCAAATGGCTGTCTTGGAATGCCAGCATTTAGTCAGACTTCTCTCTATTGTCTCATCACACATAAGGCTCCTTGTTATTCCCCAATTAAAGCAGATTTTTTAGGAGAATAGTAGAGGAGCGACACAACGAAAAATAAGCTCCTACGAAACACACAAATGTCTGCAATCATCCATAACTCCGTTCTCTGTCTCTCAATAACACCCCCAACCCTCCTTCTGACCCCCCACCCACCCACCCACCCCTGCTTTGACAACCGCCCTCTTCCACCAATCACATTCCTGATGCCAGGACATCAATTCTCGCAAGTCGCAGAAAATTACCATGCATGAATGCAAAAAAGCCTGATCAGGAGTAATTAACACGGCTTCATATGCAAATTTTATTAATGCAGAACTACAAAGTCATTATGCAAATGAAACTTTCGTCAAGCCTCTTGACAAATATTCAGAGCACCAGACAGAAAACAGGTTTTCTCCCTCCCTACTCTCTCTCTTTCTCTCTTTCACTCTCTCTCTCTCTATCCTTCCCTCTCCACCCCTTCTTTCTCTCTCCTTCTTGCTATTTACTCTCTTTCCTTTCACTCTCTTTTCTCTCTCTCCTTTCCCTCTCTGTCTCTCTCCACTCTCTCACCATCTCTCTCTCTCTCTCTCTCTCTCTTCCAGCCTTCATTTTTCTAGCAGGGAAAATGTATAACAGGTCTGTTAAGTTATTTTAGACTTGAGGGATGGATGGGCTTGTAGTGGAGTTAGAGCGGGTTAGCATGGTTAGTGTGCATGTGACCGTGTGTGTGTGCGTGTGTGTGTGAATAGAGAGCTGGCTGTGGCTAATGGTTGTTTGGCTGTTTGGCTCTGGAGCGAGGTAATGAACCTGTGATGTGTAGGGGGGATGGGGAGGGAGAAAATATGAATATGCATGAGGCTCACTGGCTTTGATGATTAAAGAAAATTTTAATATTTAAATGAGTGCACGCAAAGTGATTAACTCGAAAAAAGGCAACGAGGCAAAAATCTAAAAAGGATTTTGAAGATGCTAAGAAGTACATAAGATGCAGCTTTCCCTTTTTATGGTCTATTAATGACTAAAACTGTTTTCTCCGCTTCCTGCTCCATTCTCCCACTGCTGCTGTCGTTCTTTCGCCCCTGTATCCTCCCTTTTCCCCGTCTGTCTTTGGAGCTGTTCCAGGAGGCAGGATTTAGAGAGCATTTCAAAACCTGGTATAAAGGTAGCACTTTCCTAGGTCTGGAAGAAGTGGATTAGGGAGGAGAGAGGGGGACGAAGAAAAAGGAAAAAGAGGGGGAAAAAAACAAGAAGCTAGCCAAGTGCTTCTCGTCAGAGAGGTCTTCCTATTCTGCTTGTAAGACCAGCTAATGGCTGCAGGAGCCAGTCTCTACGCGCAGCAGACCAGGCTGGCCAATGCATTGCTGATTAGTGTGTCTAAGCATGTTTACATGGGCTTTGATGAAAGCTTACAGGCAGAAAACATGGGCCAGCCACCGACCAGTGCTGGAGAAGACCGGCTCATTACAAAGATAACTAATAGATCAGGCATAAAGGATAACAGCTGATTCAGATCAGAGTCAAATGAATAAGGCCGAGTATCTCTGAAGATCTGGGGGCTATTGATAGAATTACTGGTGTCACACTTCATACACAACACTAAACAGTGAGGTCGATGTGATTACGCACCCGTGCGTGTGCATGCGTGTGCGCGTGTGTGTCCTCTACCACTCTCTCAGCTTGGCAACAGCAGCTGGTTAAAAATGCATCAGGTCTACATCGCTCACTCTGACACTATCTGAAATGCATGTGAACAAAACCCCTCTCATCACAACTTCACCAGCAACACTACAAAACCAGGGAAGAGAGCGAGAGAGAGAGAGATGTTCAGTGTGCATTCGTGTTTTTTCGCGCTTGTGTGAATGGCATGCGGAAGAGAGAGAGAGGGAGAGAGAGAGAGAGAGAGAACGGAACGAGACAAAAGTGGGCAATTACCACTTCAAAGAGGGGCCGCTCGGTTCCAGACACTGGTGGCTTTATTGAAACAACAGAACAACGCAAGCAGCCGCCCTGGTAATGGCACCAGAGCAACACTTTAAATCAAACACACATTGACTTCCAGGCCTAATCTCCACACATCGATCCTGGCAGGGCCACAGCCACGGCCCCTGCGTCACAACACCGCTACGAACCGCCGACAAAGCCTTTGTGCATTTTAATAAATCCAATAAAAAACACCCCCAAAAAAACGGTAGTGTTATGGAAACAGGTTTTTAATGTTCTACTGCTTGTGTTGTGTTATTATTTATTCATTGTAGGTTTCCGCGTCGTGTTTGCTGAGTGTGTGTATGCGTGTGCGTGTGCGTGTGTACGTGTGTACGTGTGTACGTGTGTGTGTGCGTGTGCTCAAGGCATTTGATGTATTATCTCCAGAGGCGTTCCCTGACATCTGTGTTGTTTCTGTCCACGCTGCAGCACTCAAACAGTGTTGCCTTTTTCAATATGCTCATTTATTATTTAAATATTACAACAGCATATTCAAATACTGAAGAGGTATTTAAAAAAAAAAATTAACGCCTGCCTGAGCAGGTGTGAATGTCCTTTGAAACACACACCGCTGTGTGTTTGTGCAACTGATGCAACAAAACCACATAGCCCATCTGTATGTGTGTGTGTGTCAGAGACAGAGACAGAGACAGAGACAGAGACAGAGAGAGAGAGAGAGAGAAAGATGTCCCCCCCTCTGAAAGAAGATGAGTTAGTCTGGGGGTTAAACCAGTCAGAAGCATCAGTCAGAGGATCTGTGATAGGAGAAGAGGAGAATAAGAGGCTGGCAGGAAGGGCAGACAGCTGGCTTGGGAAGCCTTTATGATGCAACAGCAACACTCTCTGGGCATGGCCTCAAATATACTGTATGTAGGCAGGAAGTGGAACTGGCGGGCCTCTATATGTGTGTGTGTGTGTGTGTGTGTGTTCATGTGTGTGTGTGTTTGTGTGTGTTCATGTGTGTGTGTGGCAAAAAGGCCAGACGGAGGGAGAAGATATACTCTGCCTGCCTGCCTGCCTGTCTTTCTGAATGAATGAAGGAGAGTTTAATATGTTAGTATCAAACACTGTTTAGTGTAGTGAGATAAGAGTCTTTTCTCCAAGGTGTTTAGTATAGTAAGGTAGGAATCTCCCCTTTTGTCATATCTCTCAAAGCAACAATGGAACTCAATGGGCTCTTAGGCTCCAATGTTATTTTGAGTTTTATTTCCTTTCAATCTCAGTGCGACACCAAAAGTGCTCCCCAAAAGCTAGGTCCTCCATGATGAACTAAAAACCACATGTAGCAGGTAAAAATGCTTAAAAATGTCTACTATACAAATTCCAAGACAACACGTCAGCCGAAGCAGATAGTTATCTAGTGAGTCCCCTGACTGATGAGAGCGAGTGACTGTGGCCCATTTTGACGGCGTGCTTTTTCCACTCCTGTCCAACTGGCCTAAGTTAAAATGTCTGAATTAAACCCTGAATGACAAGTGTTTAAGAGCTGCACTCTGCAGTGTCAGATGTTGTTCCACCCTCCACTCTGATGAGGTGAAAGCAGAGGACTGGGGGGTTGTCTCTCCTCACTAGCTCTGAACCAGTGAACACCCTCCTCCAACCACCACTTTCTAACTCTTTCTTTTCCTCCTTCCTCTCACTCGCTCTCTCTTTTTCTACTTTCTACTTCTACTCTTTCTACTCTCTCTCTATATTCTTTGTCAATCTCTCTCTTAGTCTCTCTGTCAGTCTTAGTCATTCATTGCAGGGGCCAAGTCTTTTCCACCCTAACTGTCACCATGCCACAATCGAGGGCTTATGGTCAAAGTGACTCTGTCACCTGAATGTTCTACGGCTACGACACTTCCTACAAGATCTCCCAACCTTTTCCTGAACTCTCTCCAGAACACAGTTACATTCACACGCTTGGTGGCTAAATACAGTCCCTCAGCTGTGAGACAGATTATGAACTACACAACACTTTCATCTCTATTGGATTAAAGACGAGACTATTCTAAGCCTATTCATGAGGGCCACATGAAATGGTACGAATGCACAGCACAGATAAATACCTCTGATTGGTTTCAAGATGGGTAATTTGGTTCCCTTATCCAATGGATTGCCACTGATTGGACTTACGTCAGGCGAAGTAAGAAATAGCGGCACTCCAATCTGCCCCCATCACCGTCTCTTAAAGACCTCCAATCAATCCATAATTAAATAATGTCAGGACAGGAAGGACTTAAATGCTCTCTCTCCCCGACTCACTCCCTCACTCACGCCACTAAGCGGCGGAGGTGGAGGTGGCGAGGACTTGATATAATTCCCTCACCTTCCCCCTCCTTCAATTTTTGATCGTCTAATGACATACAATTTGACTAGGTCAGTGCAACCCGACGTCCGTTTCCACAGACAAGAGGTTCTCCTCCCACGTGTTAACGCGGCTCGAGCCGCAGGGAAGCCGTTGGGAATCCGTCCACCTACCCACCCTCCCAAATGACACGCTAATCCCTATGCGGCGCACTACTTCTGACCCCCGCCCCCCCGCCGCAGTGCCCTCTACGGCACGTGCGCCTCTCGCCCGCAGTGCGTGCTCTGCTAGCCCCTGGCTATTGCGGGAAAGTCATATTTTATTTAATTAGGGTCTATTAAACGTGATTAAATTGCGAAAGGAACTTAAGATGGCTAAGTGGCAATACGAGGCAGTCGCTACGCAAGGCTCCATGCCCTGCTGACACGGTGGGGCAGGAGAAGCACTGAATTCTGCCCTGGAGTGGTTCCTTTTACAATGGCCGTCCTACACACTCCTAGATAACATTGACTTCCCCTTCCATCGAGTCGGGCGGCAGGATGGAGAGATTAAAATCGCTGTAAAAGGGAGCACAATACACGGTGTTGCGTGTTCGAGGACTGTTCCTACACTCTGTTTTTCTTTTTATTTACCTCCCCCTTCTTTCGGTCTCTTTTTTTTATTTTTTGCCCTTGATATGGATTTCGTAGATCAAAGCGTTTGCGCTTTGTTCCTTTAATCAATAGCCTGAGGAGACATTCTCAGTGTTCCGTCTCCTACCCAGGTACACGGACTGAAAAACCAAGCTAGGTCTTCCCAACGCGGTGGCCCGGCGTACCGCGAACACTCTCCAGACGGCTGCCATTTACCACGTGTGCACAAAGGAGAGGAGAAATTGATGGGTCATGTGACAGGAAGCGATCACGAATCCCGGCCTCTCCCCTTCCCGTGCGAGGGCTTTCAGTCCCAGCGCAGGTGTGCAGTGTGGCGATGTGATGGGGTCTGACAGCCAGGTGAGACGGAGGACTGTACCGCCTGTCAAAACCACCTTCCCATGTCTGCTAGGGAGCCTCCTCTCCACCGTTCAGACACACGGCGACACATCAAACCGCCGTTTGGACGGGACGACGTAACAAAGAAGAGAGACGCGTTCTGCTCACAATCAGCTGCTGCTATTAGTGTGGAAAAACGACTCGTTCCCTCCCTCTCTCACTCTCTCTCTTCTCTCCCTCCTGTCTATCTCTCCTCTCCATATATCCCTTTTCTCACTCCGTTTTTCTCCACTGGAAGCAGCCAGATGGACGTATTATATTATAGGAGTGGGGGGAAAAAACATTCATGAAAAATGATTGGTGCTCGAAGAGCAAACATACCACTTCTATTTTTAAAAAAGCAAGTCGGCTGAGTGTGTATGTTTCTTTTTTTCTCTCTCTTCCATTTCACGTTGAGAACAAATGGCAGTGGAAAGGTTTAGCATAAAAGAATACTTTACCCTGCTGGGAGGCAATTATGAATGGTGGTTGGCTGCTAGCTCGTGTTTAGCCCCACGCACAAGCTGACATTCAAGCTTCTTAATCACTTTCTGAGGACGTCTCCTCCTCTCCCTCTCGCCCTGTTTTCTATCCCTCACACCCCATGCTCCCTCTCTCTCTCCCTCCCTCTCTCTCCCTTTCTCTTCGCCCTCTCTCTCATTTTACTACAAGAAAACCCTAATATAATTGACAAAGGCACATTTCACCTGTACTTATTTTAATCCTGTTGAAATTGGAGTAGATTTCTAAAATATGCTAGAAATTAAACGCCAGCTAAAATACCTTTTTTTTAAGTTAATATTTTTCAGTTTAGTCAGGCATACTTGAAAAGATTTTATGTGTAAATTTAAAAGACTCAGAGGGGAATTAAAAAGATCCAGTCTTATTGCTAGTTTGAATTTACTGTTGATGTGCTATACACGTCCAATTTAAACTCTAATATGTTTTCGCCTTAAATGTGAAAATAATTTCTATGTTCTGGTAATAAAAATAAATATTGTGCAATTAGATTTTTTACAAGCAGAATTTCCTTAAGTGTTGAGCTAATTTCACAAAAAGACTGCAGTAAGATAGTTATTTAGTACAGTTGTAAATCATATTAAAAACATTGTATACAAATGTGAATATTAAATCTGCTTAACTTGACCTCAAATTAACAATACCAATCAATTAGTGCATATGCCTGAGTACACTTCTCATTGCATGCTGTACATGTCAGCTGTGAGATGTCATTAAGAAGTGGCCTATTTGCAACCTATTATGTTTTTGTCTTTGGAGAATAAGGGCAGAAATTTTTATCGTGGGGTGGGGGGATAAAGCGTCAATTTAAGAAAAAAACGGAACCTCCCAAATTACCATATCATGTATCATATGGCTTCTCATGTATTAAAGTGCACTGGGAGTTGCTGTGGAGTGTCAGAGGGGAAGGGCTGTTCTCAGAGGTGTAACATGCTGGTAAAATATTGATGAAGGTCTACTAAACACTAGTGTTTTACAGAAGCAGCCAACCCACTGAACCACATACACTCAGGAGTCAGTAGCATATGAACACAGTTGAAGACTTACCAGTGCAGAATTGAAAATACTGAATTCCCAACATCACACCCCTCAAATGTTTTATAGAAGCTCCAAATCCGTTGATTCAAATGAACTACTGCATTGGAGAGCAATACTAAAATACTATATGCATATGTCCTATGTGTCTAATCACAACAAGTAGGAATCAGGGAAAAGTGTGGATCAGTATGGTGGTTGATGGGAATTTCAGACACTTCCTGATTATTAGGGGACATTTAAATATGTTACGTATTATGGCGGTGGGGGTGAGGAATAAATTATCTCTGTTGCCGTGGGTTACCTTCACAAACAACAATTGCAGAAAAGAAGGAATGGAGAGGTAGGACCGAAAGAAGAGACGAAGAAAAGAAGAAAAATTAGCTGTCGTGATGAAGACCGAGTGAGCTGGTGTCATAAACTGTTCCCCTATGTTGGTTTCCCCCGGTAACTTTGTCCATCCCAGAATATTATTTTATGAGACCCATTTCCTCCGCATTCCCTGTGGGTTTCTTTGTGGAAGACTTGACTTGGTTGTTGTGAAAGATAACTATGAAGAAGAGCCTCTCTCTGTGCCTGTCTCTCGCCATGCCTCCAGCTGGTCTAAACTGCCTCTTTACCCCACTGAATAGGAAACTGGCTCTTTTAATCCTGATATGTTTTTTTCCTTTTTTTGCCTATTTGAATCTTAATGAGCTTTTCACCTTTTAAGCAGATGGCTCAGGCTGGATTTCTCCATGAGAGTAGGGGTAAGTCTCTCTGTCACGTTTTGCACAATTTGTTTCAACTAGCCGAGTCCTTGAGGGGGTTTAGGTCTTTGAGTGGGTAATGTGCTGTTTCTCCCCTCTCCTCACTCTGCACGGCACCCGCTCTGCCCTAATGAAATCAGCTGAAGGGAAAAACATCTCCTTTCTTTCTTCCTCTTTCATTTTATTCTTTCTCTGTCATGCCTTATTGCTACAGAGGTATAATGTTTGTGTGTGTTTGACCTACCAGCCAGGACGCTCTCCTGCTTGGGGCAAATTCCTTTGGTGGGCGTCACCATCAGCCTCTCGTCCTCCTCCTCGGGTGTCACCTGGATTCCGATTTCCACCGGTTCCACCACTTTCCTCAGCTCGCCGTGGCCGTGGCGACCCTGCTGCTGCTGGGGCGGGGAGGGGCTGCTGCGGTCGGCGGCCATCTTGTCGTAGCAGCCGGGGCCTTGCAGAAGGGCCTGGCACTGCTTCTTCTTGTGCTCGATGAAGAGCAGGATGTCCCCCAGGGGGAAGTTCATCTGACACTGGCCACAGGTGAGAAGGTCGTGGTCCCCCAATCCCATGGCCAGGCTGTCTGATAGGCTGGGGTCCAGCAGGGCCGGGTGGGACAGCAGCGGGTGGGTGTGGGGGTGGGGGTGGGGGTCAGACACGGACAGTCCGCCGTCCACATGGTCAGCCTCTGCTGCTGCAGGAGAGAGGAGGGGGGGGGGTTATAATAGTTTGATTTGTTCTGGGGAGGTGTTGGGGTTAAGGACTCTGTGTGCATTGCCGCGGAGTCAGTGCTTTTCTGCTCTCCCTGATTGCAACAACGACCACACACCTGGCAGAGTCCTCCCCGGGAGTCATACCGCACACGCACACGCACGGACGCATTCACACGCAGAACAGCAGTTGCCGAACATCTTGATAAATCTGCATGTGTAGGGCTGGAAGCGAGTAGAAGAGTAGAAAAGTCAGCACTATTTATTTCCAACAGTGAACTGTAGACGATGGAAGAGAGACAGAGACAGACAGAGGGAGAGAGAGAGAGCGAGGAAGAGAGAGAGAGGAAGAGAGAGAGAGAGGGAGAGAGAGTGCGAGGGAGAGAGAGAGAGCGAGGGGGAGAGAGTGCGAGGGAGAGAGAGGAGAGAGAGGGAGAGAGTGACAGAGCGAAGTGTTTGCCATGATGACCACGAAAGCATGAAGCGCTGCAGATCTGCCGGCTGATTCTGTCACCTAGATAAACAGAGACTGAAAAAAACCACAGAACCCCCCCTTCCTCTCTCATTTGCCTCCATTTTGAAATCTCACCCTCCGCTTTCAACATGCGGCCACAATCGGCCCTTTGTAGTCTGAGGCTCTCGCTCGGTGTTGCCACGCTCAGCGGAGGCGTCAGAGCCCTAACCGAAAGCCCACCGGGAACGTCCCACACCGAACGACAGACAGACACCGCTGCTGTTCCATTTGACAGCTCCCCCCCCACCGCTCCCCACCCCGCCCGAAAACGTCGCGGTGAACCTGAAATGAGGAACACCTTTGCGAGCACCACCTATCGGCGCGCCTCGCGGCCCTCTTCCCGTCAGCCGCCTGACGCGTGTCTTCCTCTGTGCCGCCGTCGGCCTGGGCTGCAAGCGGGGCGTCTCCGTGGTGCCGCGCGGCCTCACCGGTGTTCAGGGTCAAGAGGGCGGAGAGTGTCTTTGTAGATACCCGTCGCTCCGTATAAACTGTGATTCTATCGACGGGGCAATCACAGCCACAATGTTATCCTCGCTCACACACACACACACACACACACACACACCAGGAGCGCAAGGGAAAACGGGAAGGAGACCGAGGGGGAGTGTTGGAGTGGAGACAGTGGTGGGGGAGCCCCTGGAGCTGTGCTCGGGGCACCCTGTTTACATGTCCTCCAGGTCTCTCTCCCTCCTCTACTAATTTTAGATGATGGATCACCGGCAGGCTGGGCATCCTTCTGCCATTTCTCTGCTCTCCAGATTATAAATGCAGACAGATTTCTAATGTCAAACTAAACACAGGCCTCTGGATGCGCGATCGCACCTTTAGCGTGTTTCTCCCACTAACGTCTATTACCGGAAACAGACAGAATGAGCTGGAAGCATCTTCCTCAATTATCTTCCTCAATTGTATACCTATAAGACAATATTGATAATATTGATTGGAGTCTCTTTTTTTTAATTTGATTTGATTAAACATATACATCTGTCCTGTAATGATATCAACGTGCCCAGGGGTACCTGAAGTATGTGGATTGACTGTATTGCTTTACTGGGACGTGAAGTGGCCATTGTCAGATCAGGGTAGGATGACCCTGTTATAGTGGAGATGGGGACAGAAGGATAACATCATGTCTACATGCACGGCGCATCAATGTTCACATGCGACCGTTGTGTTGAATGATCATACTCAGGAGGATAACATCAGCTGTTTCGTGTGTGTGTGTGTGTGTGTGTGTCATGGCCTGATCCTAATGAACCCCCCCCCACACACACACACACACACACTCACACAGAGATGAAGTGCCCTACAGGCATAGGCAGACCATCTGTGCATCAAATTAGGCTGCAGTGGTTCTCCTATGTAAATGAACAGGCCACAATGATCAGCCAACGCACACACACACAGACACAAAAACACTAGAAACAATCTAGTTATCAGGCACTGCTGACCCAGTTGACCATCTCGGTCCTTTGGTCCTTAACTCTCCATATGATGGCCTGTTTCTATATAATGAAGTAAGATGTATTTAGAAGTCAAGCGATTCTAAATTCATTTCTATTTAAATCTTTCTATTTAAATTCCTTTCTATTTTTTCCTTTCAATGTATATGGGTGTACCAAATGAAACACTTCACATGGCATGAATCTCATTGTGGTGGTCACAGTGGAAGTGTGACACAAATACCATAGATGCACTACACACCAAGCTACCACCTGCATTGCATTGTGGGAGCTGTGGTCTATTTCCAGCTGAGAGTAGATCTGTATGTGTGAAATCACAAGTGCCTGCAGACAGCACAACACTGATTTACAATGTCTGTGTTCCAAATGATACATTATTCCCTATATGCACTCCATTAGACAAGGGCCCTAAGTGCAATAGGGTGCTATTTAGGATGACATCAATAGCTAAGAGAGCAAATCCATCATGGACCTTCTCCTTATCAGAACCTAACTTGATTGAGATAAAAATAGACAACAGGGAGTTTTACTATGATTTTATCAGTGTATGGTTGCACAAACCCAGCCTTAGGCCAATTTCTTAGCAACTGAGAGAAAATCATGCAACTTTTAAATTTTAAACTAGAAATAAAAAAATTGTAAAAATACATTTGCATATGTTTTAGAAATTAGGTGAATACAAGAAGTATTGTGTTGAAAACATAAATTGGTGGTGTACTGTTAATAACAATATCTGTGTGTCAATTAATAGTATTACGCTGTACTGTTTTTGCACTCTCTAAACCTATTCCCTGTATTCGTTGGCCAAAACAAATTAATCTGTTGTTGTTGGTAATGAATGAGGGGGAAATAGCTGTAGAGCCCAGTTTGAGAACCATTGTTTCAGACAACAGAAGGACATCAGTGTTGCTAGAGTGAATTCTACATTAAGAAGTGCATTAAGACGCCCTACACTGTCAGATGGAGTGGGATTGAAACAGTGAACTGTGCTAAGATTCTAGGACGAGACTCTAGGACAACACACACACTCACACACACTGCAACGCTTTCCAAAATAACCATGCTGTCACCTAGGTAACATTACGTCTCCTCATTCCCTCTGATCCCTCAACAAATACATCCTATAATTCCATCAGAGCCACACAAATGTCAAATGTTATTCATCTTCATCCAGCACGCTCTGCGGAGACCTGAAGTCTGTGCCACAAATACCACCCTCTTCTTTTGTTAGTGCACTACTTTGGACCAGAGCCAATGGTTCGAGTAGTGCACTATACAGGGAACGGGGTGTCAATTGGGACTTCCCATGCAGACGATAGGGTAGGAAGGAGAGAGACAGAGGCAGAGAAGCTGACATATCCATTGTGGGTTTTGAAGACAACATACACCATATAGTCACTTACATACAATAATGCAATCTAAAGACTCCTCGGTTACATTGAAGTGAGTGGGACGAAATGACAGATTCTGACAGATTCTTTGCGGCTTCCACTCCCTGAGACACATAATTAGCAGGTATCGATGATGTCAGTAGGTTGCCGCCTAAGACGTGGCCTGGGTCTCGTTGCAAAGTGCAGACGTGAAAGGCAGGAAGGAAGAAGCCTCAGACTTCAGCTTCATTTACCTAATAAGGCGTGCTGAAGCTGAAGAGGCCTTGGTCAAACGTACGGCACTATTCAGTCACCTCATCGTAGCGCCACACAGCTTCTTTAATTTCCGAGAAACACCAGTTCAATTGTTTTTCTCAAAGGAGAGTGCAATCGTTGCTGACAGGTATTTGGCCAATCAGATTGTCCCAGCTGGCAAGCCCAGAAAAAAAGGGCCTACAGAGTTCTGTTTCTTGCAGAGTTTGGTTATATAAGATTGCCACGGGGAGTGTAGTGTTTCTCAGCTAACTTTCACCATGGTCATCATCAGGCAGAGGAGAGAGCAGGGATGGCATGTTAATGTCGTGAGGTGAAGCGTCCTCGACGCAAACAAGCACTTTAATAAAGCGAGACGTTCACATTCTCAAACACTGAAAACATGAAAGCGATATCATCTAAAATCTCAACCTTTCCCTTTTTTCTCTCTTTTTTTTCCTCCCCACTGTTTCAGACAGTCGGGGGGGGGGGCTAATTAGACAATGCACGTCATTTTTGACTGATTTCGTATTGTTGTTGTTTTTTTACTGGCACCATAAATTTGCCCATTTAAATCATGAAAGCTCCTGTAATTCTGTCCAGATAGACAGACCTACCCTGCCAATTAAGATCATTCTTATTGGTGCTGCTACATATGGGCTTCACGAGGAGTGGGGGGGTGGGGTCTGGGGGGGCGGGGTCTTGGGGGGCGGGGTCTCAGGCGCTGGGGCCGGGGTCTGGGCTAGGAATGTAAGATAGAGAAAATCTATAATCACACTACAAAAGTACATTTTGTTACCATTTCCCACCGCGCCCGGCTACGCCAAGCAGACAGTTCACAACAAGGCTGCATGTTTGTGACTGACAATGCAGACCACACACACACACACACACACACACACACACACACACTGATACGCATACACACCCTCTCGCAAGGACATAAGGCATTCAGACATACACAGACGAAGAGAACCCACACCTGCCTTGCTTATGAAACAGATAGCAAATGAAACTCACTAACCTCCCCGACCCCAGCGTACTGTATATTCAGAGACCTTACACAAGGTTCAGACAACTTGACAGCTATCGTACTCTCATACACACACACACACACACAGACGTTTGGCCTAGATGCACATGCAAACATTAAAGCAAAGAGACACACTTATACCGAATTACAGGAGTTATATGAGGAGTGTATAGCGGAGGGAGCACACAAGAGAAGCGGCGTGACAGAAGGCGTCACTCTCACAGCCGCTCATCCAGCGCACAACAAACAAACAGGCCCAGAGCACCGTGGTGAGACCCAGAAGAGACCCCCCCTGGTCTGGGCACACACCCGCCGGCCCAGGACCACAACCAGAAAAACTAGCATGATTGCACAGTTCACATCGTAGTGGACATCAGGGGTTCATAAAACACAGTCAACATACAGTACGCTCCCTCTCTTTTACTGAGGGATTTTCTCTCTCACTCAAGCTATTGTCACCAGTCAGTGTGACTATTTCGGTGCTTCTCTA
This sequence comes from Esox masquinongy, assembly GCA_016801175.1. Classification (NCBI taxonomy): domain Eukaryota; kingdom Metazoa; phylum Chordata; class Actinopteri; order Esociformes; family Esocidae; genus Esox; species Esox masquinongy. The sequence goes on from JACXGI010006521.1 coordinate 15,073, forward strand.
AGGGTCTTGCAGGGATGATGCTCTGCCGGATATTTAAAGTGTGCTGAGTGATTATGCAGTAATTCAGCCACACAGAAGCTGGGAACATTTGTATGGGTTGGAACATGCACTGTATGTATGTCCAGTATGTATGTACTGTATGTATGTCCAGTATGTATGTACTGTATGTATGCACTGTATGTATGTACTGTATGCATGCCCAGTATGTATGTACTGTATGTATGTCCACTATGTACTGTATGTATGTCCAGTATGTATGTACTCTATGTATGTCCAGTATGTATGTACTGTATGCATGCCCAGTATGTATGTACTGTATGTATGTCCAGTATGTATGTACTGTATGCATGTCCAGTATGTATGTACTGTATGCATGCCCAGTATGTATGTACTGTATGTATGTCCAGTATGTATGTACTGTATGTATGCCCAGTATGTATGCACTGTATGCATGCCCAGTATGTATGTACTGTATGTATGTCCACTATGTACTGTATGTATGTCCAGTATGTATGTACTGTATGTATGTCCAGTATGTATGTACTGTATGCATGCCCAGTATGTATGTATTGTATGTATGTCCAGTATGTATGTACTGTATGCATGTCCAGTATGTATGTACTGTATGTATGTCCAGTATGTATATACTGTATGTATGTCCAGTATGTATGTACTGTATGTATGTCCACTATGTACTGTATGACATACAGACAGACATGAGTTTGGCTCTTCCTGGCAGGTAAACTGAGATGAACACATAGCATAGTCCCTAGGGAGATAGTGTAAGCAGGGCTAAACCCTCACTGCAATCTCACCAGGGAAACACTACTTCACCAAGAAACACAGAAACAGACAGAGAGGGAAAGAGAGAAAGAGAGACAGGGAGGTGGCCTGTACTCTATCAGGTATTCACTTGTAATAAAGGGCTAAATAGGACAATGATGTTTAAGTAATAACGCACAAGAGCATGTGGTATGGGGCCTACACTAAGAGCAGTTCTTAGACACAACACATTGTGGAGCGCTTGGACACTTAGTCGTGGTATATTGGCAACATACCACAAACTCCTGAGATGCTTAATTACTATTATAAGCCGCACGCATATATGAATGGCACTGGCATGGTGAAATGGATTGAAGAGAGACACTGGAACACAATACTGTGCCCCGACTGCAGGAGACAGCGCACACACACACACACACACACACACACACACACACACACAAAGCCAGAGACAGGAACTTTACACACTCATCTGTATGTTGTCCAGCGGATCCAATCCAGCTGTAGAAGTAGCGGCAATTCACACACTTCTAGCCTGGTAAATCAGCCTGTAAAAGCCTGCAAGGCCATCTTGGTCACGGACACGGCTGATACCTAACCAGAACCCTACAGCCTGAACCCAGCTCCACAGTCTTCTGGGACAAGGCCCAAATAAAACCCCTATTGGCTTATTTAGTGCACTGGCTTTTTGGACAAAAGTAGCAAACTCAATAGGGAATAGGGTTCTATCTGGGCCACAACCTCTGTCTTCTAACCTCTCATTGATAGACAAGCATAGCCGTCTCATGGAACATCAAAAGCACAGAGCGCGAAAGAGACAGAGAGGGGTGAGGGACAAGGAGAGAAAGGGAGGTGGAGAAAGAAAAAGAGAGAGGCCGAGCGAAAGAGAGAGAGATGAGGCCTTACACCAGAGGAGAAAACAAAGGCACAGGACACGCAGGAGAGGAGGAAAAAAGAGAGAATATGCAAGCGTATTAATCAAAGCGACCAGGCAGACATTTTGTTAAATTGCTCTGGGGAGAATGCCTTGTCTGAGAGAGGAGAGGAGAAGAGAGGATTTATTTACACTGCATAATAACATGCTTCTTGTTAGAGGTACATACCACTTCCACAGTACCAAGCTATCAGCTACCATTATATATATTATTATCCGTTTACATTACATATGGATCTAGGTTGATTCTAAATGATTATGGTAACAAGGTGACATCAACTCAATGTCATATTCTTTAGAAAATCTAAATTGCTCAGTAAAATACGAACAATTCCCCGTTTAAAAATAAAATGTGTATGACAAGTCTGTCTACTTAATCTTCTATTTAAATGGATCTGACATGCGGTAAAAGATGTATCTGATTTCTTGCTAACTACCTTATAAAATGGAGATTATTCAAAATGTTTGAAAGAGAGTACAGCTAAAGAGAGCGAGGGAGAGAGAGAGAGAGAGAAGAAGGCTTTGCGGATGTTGTAAAGACAGATGCCAGAGAGAGGTGTTGACAATCGAACCAGGGTGTGATGATGTCCGTATCGTCAGAAACATCCACACGGAGTCGTCGAAAAGACTCACTCTAACTCCTACTATCTACTACCTAACCCCACCCCCCACCAACAACAACAACACACACACACACACACACACACACACACACACACATTTAAGACGGCTTCTCTCTCACTCAAACTTCAAGTGCTGCATGCCATCGGCACACACAGCCTAAGAGCTCCCCCTAGCAGGTGAAATGAAGCAGATCTAGAGAGGGAGAAATGGAGAGAAAAAGAGAGAGGGGGGAGAGGGAGGGACAAAGTGAGGTAGGGAGGGACAGAGAGAGGGAGAGAGAGACTTCAGCGAAGAGAGAAGTATATAAACATCTAACATCAAGTGGAAGACGGTGTTGAGAGACCCAGTAGCGGCAGACCTTTGACCGTACCTAAAGCGAGCAGACCAGGCCTCTGGCATGCAGGTTATGTAGACGTATGGGCGGGCTGGTGGTTTCAGGGATAGTTTGGGTTCTTTGGTTGGTATTAACAGTAGGGAACACAGTGCAGTACAGAAGCCTTTCAGCTGTGCAGTTGGATGTACAGTACGACAGGCGAACCAACAGCCATCTAATCAAGAAGAATTACTTTAGACGTGCTGCTTTCTGAAACCATTGTCTTTCACTGAATACTGAATTATTCACTACTCTCAAGATGCTTTTTGTGTTTCTCTCTCACACAAACACACACGCAAACTCTCTCTCCTCCCTCTTTCTCTCTCTCTCTCTCTCTCTCTCTCACACACACACACACACACACACACACACACACACACAAAACAACGTCAGTGACATCACATTTGAGGTAAATAACTATACATTTGTTAATCAACAACAATATTAGGGACTCAGGTCTGACTCGTTCATCCAAGCTCTGGGGATTTTATGAAGTGACATTTCAAGGTACCTAAAACTAAATTATAATATTTAGGCCATTGATGAAATTCAGAAATTAGGGCCATATAGGAATTTAAAAAGTTTGGCCCTGAAAATAAGTTTTCAGACTTTAGACTGATTGAAGGAAAATGCCCACAGCATTCATAAAAACGCATCCGGTTTTTATTTTATGTGATAATGTGTTTCCTTTTATTCAGTACCATACAGATGTTCATTTTCACAGAGACACAGTAAGACGAGCAGTGACACCTCCATCACACCTTAGAATGAATACTGTCCATTCCTCTGCCTGTCAGTCTGTCAATCTGTCAGTCTGTCTGCCGGCCTGGACTCTCTACTAAACAAAGACCAGTACAGAGGTGTTCTCCTCTAGTTCCCCTCACTCTCAAGTAATGTCGGCTGCAATTACACAATTTTTCACACACCGTGCTAACACACTGTGTGTGTGTGTGTGTGTGTGTGTGTGTGTGTGTGTGTGTGTGTGTGTGTGTGTGTGTGAGCGTGTGTGTCAGACGCTACAATAGGACATCACAGCACCTCTTAACTGCTAATCCCAATCACTAAATACTTTTAATGGTTGCCATATATTTTATGACAAAATTATATACCTTAAATGTTAATGGTTTAGGTTTAAACACAGTAAAATGACTGGGAATAGCTTGTTGAAAGTGTAATTATTTTGCGTAAATTGAATTAAATCATTTAAAAAGCATACAATTTTTTTATTATATTATTTGTTGAAAAAAAATGGATCAATTAAAAGACACATAAATATGTATTTGACTCCACATCAACATAAAGTAAGAAAATATCTCAGCGATAATCGACCTCCGAAAACAACACACCTTAAGTTAGTGTTTTAATATCCATGTCTGAAAACAAGCTTAAATTCAAATGTTCCTAAATAAACTCACTCAAACAAATATATCCATGTAGTGCTTGGAAGTGTTTCAATGTGTCCCACAAACTGAGCAGCAGTCTGTTGTTAAGCTTACAGAGAATGCGTTGCTATAATGTGGCACATACAACCCCAGGCCTGCAGCCGAGCCAGTGAAACTATTGAAGTGCAACGCTGCAAAGTTTGCACTTTTCCCTGCCTTCTTTTGTGACAAAGAACCCATCTGAATGATCTAGTGCAACTGAACCTGTAGAAGCCGACTGTCTCTAAGGCAGGGCTAATCCAGAGGAAGATCTACACTTAACTCCGACCGAACAATATCGACTATGTTTAGATTAGCAAACAGACAGACAGACAGACAGACACACACACACACACACACATTTTTACTGCTTTCTCGAGACCTACCCTTAAGTCAAAAATGAAGGGCGGTGAGAAAAGGAGTAGCTGGCACATTATTTCACCGTCATACATCACAATCATATTAGAAATGTATTCATGCAGGTAAACAAGGCACCAGAATCTAGTGGTAAATCTGTTTAATGGATAATTCTCCTTTTTGCAGCATGGAATGTGGGTTGCTTACAATTTATATTGTCTTATAGTGCATAAAAATATATATGTAAATTGTGGCGATCGTCGTACGTGCATGTTCATTGGCATAAACTGTACATGCTTGTTTTGTGTGTGTATGTGTGTGTGTGTGTGTGTGTTTGTGCATGTGTCCACGCATGCATTTACGTTCAACCATAAATCCAAAATAAATGTTACGTCTCAGATCCATAAATTATTAAATGTATCCTTCCATAGCCATCCCTTCTGTAACATACAATCATCATTTAGATGTGAAAATCCCTACCAGACAGGTTTCACCTGTTAGATATTCAGACTGGTCGGGTGATGGTGGTCCTGGGGTGTAGCGTCCAGTTCTACTGCACCTTTTACAGCTCACACCAACACCCATGCTATATCTTTAATATGAAAATGTGTTTTGCACATTCACAAAAAAACATACACACAGACACACAGACACACAGACACGCACACACACACACACAAACAGACAAACGTGGATTCAGAGCAGCTACTGTTAAAATGCAGGGTCATTAGGCTGTGTGTGTGTGTGCATGTGTGTGTGTGTTCGATAACAGAGAGGCAGGATCCACTAAAAAGCCGTTTGCATGTTCATCTAAACTAAATGGTTCTCTTAAAGGTAGATTGACACTCAGATTGCCATTCAGACACCAGTTTCCTTCCAAAATGTGTGTGCTCGTCATATTTCTTAAATCCCCTCAGTTATAGTCTACAATAGATCTGAAGTGGAGACAACGCTAAAACAGCCTTAACTCCAACCCTACCCCTCTCTCACTCACACACACACACACACACACACACACACGTACAGACACAAAGACAAACCCGTCCTTGCAATTAGATCTAGGTCTGATAACTTGGAAAATGTCCAGAACGACCACCAAATGACGAATGCCAATATAAGTGTGTATCACATAGGGCAATTTGAAAGGTTTAACTGCCTAGTGGCCTGCAGAGTTTGGTCAGGGTGAGATGGCCGGGCTTGCCCCTCTGCAGGCTAAACAAAACATTGCTGTTATTTGAATCAACGTGTGTGCCAACGACAACACTGGTGGATGAACACAGGATGGGATGACTAGCAGAAGGAAAAATCTCTGTGTGTGATAAATGATGGTAGGATGACTGGAGCTGCAGCCATCACAGACAGAACTGAGTCCAGAGGACCGACTCAAGAGCCACACTGGTATAGACACACACACACACACACACACACACACACAGAGCGAAACACACACAAAGATAGAGAAGAGAGAGACACGCAAACACATCATGCACCACACACACAAATAGACACACACGCAAAGATCAAGACAAACACAGACAAAGATTGGCATGCGTGTGCATACACGCACACACACTAAAATGATTAGGCCATAAAAGTAAGAGTGGTGTGTGGGAGAGAATGTGCAGAGTACACAGTCCTAACCCCAAACAACACAAAACATATTGGACTCAGATGACATCACTCTGGAAGGCCTCTGTTCTAAGTTAGCTGGCTGGATTAAACAAGACTTCAGAACACCATAGAAGAAGACAATGTAGATGATTTAATTGTTTTGAACGTGGTCTCTCCTATGCCTTAAACTACTTTTTAAAATGTGACCAGGCTATCTTTGTTTCACAATACTTCTTGTGCTTTGTAGTTTTCTGGGTATCTGACACTAGTTCACGTTTAGAAATGTTTGTGAATAACACTAGGCTATTAGCCTACCATAAGTTCATTACGTAATAAATAATCAATTAATAGGTGTCCCATACACGCGAAAATAGACAAACAGTAGGATAATTATTTTCTCATAAAATGTCCGCGTTTCCTGCTAAATCTTTTCTCGGTTCTCGTCTACCTTCACACGACTCAGCCGTTGCTCTGTGCAGGCAGCGTTTCTAAAACACTCGCCCCTTCTAACTGCGATGTTTCTGCCAGCCAATACACTTGTACTGTAGTGCTGGTCGTCTATAGTATCCTAGGCTACACGTATCTTACAGCTGTACAAGTCAAAAACTAGAACATTGCAATACATTGGTAGAAGACATTAAATAGCCTACAAAGACGTGTGGACACACACACACACACTTATTACAAATAGAAATGTTTTGGGGAACTCATGCTGAATTCAACATCTTGAATTTAGAGTAGCCTAGGCAAGCACAAAAAGCAACGGAGATGTCCGCCAATCATAAGACAAAAAAGACAGCATGAAAAGCAGACCCTAGAAATCGAAAGCTTCTGATGAACATACATCTATAGCTTGCCTAAACAGAAAGTAGGCTACATACTTTCAATTATCTTTCAATTATAATCTTGAGAAATATGTAAAAATAATAAAAGATTGGAGGTTACATACATCATGTCAATGTATTATTAAATTAATTCAACTCTCAACATTGCTTTGTAATAATGCAATTCAGGTTAAAAGGCGTGAAAGCAGAGATAACGAGTACAGTGGCATCCGTTGGTTTACGTAGATGGCACGAGGATGTCTAACTGGTGCCCCAGCAACCGGAGAAGAAAACTATACAATATTTATATATTTAAATATTTTTTTGGGAATTCAACATGTACCGTCTATTCAGTTTGCTGCATGAAAAAATAAGTCATAACAGATTTGGATGATCGATAAAAGTTTGGGTGGTTTGGTAAAATGTTATGTTTTTCATTTATTACTAGACTAAATTAAACGCATATCTCTGTTTTGGTAGGTAACACGATTTTCGGCTTCAACCATGTGTCGTTTCATCTTAAAATGGTGTGTCAATGCATAACCAATCATTTCTAATTATTATTATTTTCACTTTCTTAGAAATGCATGTCTTATAGCAGCAAGAGTATGACTGGGCTACTGGAACATGAAAGCGTGTTGAAACTGAATAATGTTACTATAACATGATACTTAGTGAATTCTTCAGTTTATGCACTAATCGATATTTATAATCTTTTTAAGTACAGAGTAAGATAGCAACTGTCCCAAAGATGTCAGAGGTCCATCCCCAGACGCAAGGTTGTACTTGGCATTCTACTTGGCTGTGCAGCCAGATACAGTACCTGGCGGCCTATAACTTGCACCAACTATATAGCACGTACACTAAATTTACACAGTTCAAATATCTGTTCTGAAAAGAATACTTGTAATGGTGACATTTCAGTGAAATAACACGTATTTAATATACTTTTTAAAATGGGAATGCTGTTTAAATTCAAACAGCTTTAGCCTGTTCAAACTATTATGGCATGCATTAAGTCCAGGCAATTTAATTTAAATGTGATAGACCTACATAAAAGACAAGTTAGCAATATAACATGCTTACTTTTAAGTATTCATTTTTTACATTGAATTTAATTTATTCGATTAATTACAGTTTAAAATGTAATTCTTTGCTAACTACTAAAACGTATCACATTTGATATAGTTTCCCAAACGCTAATTAACGCAGTTGAAGAGTTGACTAGGCACTCTCACTGAAGTTGTTTAAATTAGCCAACTGTGTGAGTAAAGACAAAATGACAAGAACTTCCGCTGAATTTAAAAATGAAAATAAAATTGTGTGGAATTGTCAGTAGGCTAATAATGAAAACAAGTAGGCTACTTACGTGCTATTAATTCTCTTTGTGACACGTGCTGTGGGTTCCCCTGCTTGCGACGGGACATTGCCCTGGCATTTACACTGGCATTGCCCGGAGACCAGCACTCTGAAGGATGGGCTCGCTTCCCTCCTATTGCCTCTTCCTGCTCCGGACTCAACTTTTCCCGAGACCTCCACAAGACGGAGGCTCCTGCGCTCGGACCGCCGGCCGGGGTGGGTGGTTGATCGGGCGTCGTGCTGTAGGCTAGTGTTCCCCTCGTTTGGAGATGCGAAAATGTATTTTGCGTTTCGCCTCGTCGTCCACTCTGCCCTTCTCTTTGCGTGAATAGCCCGGGCTATAGCCTACCTTCAATTCACCTTCTCACTGTAGGTTACTCAAACCATTTGGCAAGAAGTGAGAGAAGTGAGATCTGTCCGAGTATAAAAAAGACAGAGATAAGCAGTGGGGAAAATATCCTTGGATGTTTGACGGTTGTTGTGAGTGACAGTTAGGATCAAACCCTAGCGACTGTCCCTCTACCTAGCGAAAGAAGAATCAGAACGCGATGGTCAGTGCGCGCGCTGACAGCTCGGGTACGCTCGGTATCACTGTGTCCAGTAATGGCTCAGCCTCTTAACTGCGATTTATTTCGTTTCTTCTTTGGGAAAAAAAGAAATGAAAAAAATGCTATGACATACAGTTGTTGTAATTGTTGATTCAATTTTACAAAATTATGAATCCATTTTTTCTTCTCTGGAACTTGGGTATCGCCAAGTGATGGGCACTTCTGTTGGTGCAGCCTTGAGCATGCAATGCCAGGCAGGTACTTTTCAGTGTCCTCAACTCCAAGTGTTCTGTCCCTTTGTATGGCTCTGTGGAGACCGGGTATACAGGCTGCCACCTCCTTTCTCAATAAACCAAGACCTACACGCTTTTTTTCTCCCCTTTTTCTGTGTAAGTGTGAAGATGGCGGAGTGAGTCCTGCTTCCCCCGAGCTCTCTGTCTCTCTGTGGCTAGTGCTGCCTCCGTACAATGGGATAAAATTCAAGTTCAAGTGCGGACGTGACGTTAAGTCTACAGTGAGAAAGAAAAATTGGAGACTGCAAGAGCACTGGGGGCGACTAGTGGTGGCTTTTCACAACTATCGGATCACCAACAGCAAGCAATGGACAGCGCGCCGTCACCGTCTCAGAGAGAGCAGCAGTGGACGGTGCGGTTCGCTCTCAATGCCTCAAACAGACACGCGGAAGAGAAACTCGCACTGTTCAGAAAAAGTCACGTATTATTTGATTTATTGGAAATAGTATTCAACTAAAAAAAATCAATTGACCCAATGACTCATGACTTAATTGCCTGAGACATTTACATCGTGGATTTTGTTTTTGCTCAGACCTGCTGGACAGTTAAAAAGACCATTTGAAATGCGTCTATTTTCACCCGTCAAATAACAATTATTGTATATACTTTTGGATGGAGTTTTGTTAACACATAAGGGCAATTATTTTGTAAGTGGATGGCCCTTGTTAACATGTGGTCACAAAGGTATTTATTTTATGTGCGCGTAATTCTGTCTGAGCTTTTCACGTCTTATTCCAGTATGACATATTAAGGGGTGGAGGCACTTGTCAGACGAACTGATATTCATTTAAAGTTCTTAGAAACATAATTTATTTTATAGTCTATCTTGCTACATTATCCATTTAGATAACATTTTACCCATTTTCTGGAAGGCGTCCCTTTGCGAGGTAATTTGACGGTGGAATGAGACATTTAAATAGCTCTTAATTTGTTCAGATATGCTATCATAAAACACCAGAATATCTTAACTCACTGGGAATTTAAAAAAAGAAAAAAATACGGGATGTCATTTTGAAGTTGATTAGTCATAACTGTCTGCAACATTTGTTTAACGTTTTAACAAAAAACGTTGCCTAGTGCATCTTATTTATCTTAGAACTTCAGTTCTTCGCAGAGATTAATTGATATACGTAGGCTAGATTTCGATGTATTCAGAGTTATAGTATCTTCCGTTATAAACGTAACATGAAAATCAAATTCCAAGCATCATATACCAATCAGAGGCCGATCAAATACAAAATGTGTCTGTGCACATTGTTGCGGGGTTACAAGACACCTGGCAATGACTGTTTCGTTATTTACAAGTTTTTGCCTCATGATTCGGGTAGCCTAATGTAAAAAGTGTCTAATTATTGGAATATGAATGAATAAATATATATAAATATATACTTTAAATGATCCGGATCGTGAACTATTGATAATAATATGGACCGTTCATGATTCCTTATTTATGAGTTCCAAATCAAAACTATATTAGCAAATGTCCAGATATTATTTCCAGGCATTATGTGTTTGGTATCTCGCAAGCGTTTCATATTAAACAAGCTCCTTTGCCCTAATTCTGCACACTGGAGTTCATTTCCATCACCAGGGCCTTATCAAACTCATTATGCCCAGAAATTAGAGAAAAACACTTCCAAGTGAAATTAATGTCAAGCTGAAAATGAGAAACAGATACTGGGGCCAAGAATGAGAAACCGATCCTGACCAAACTGTGTCTTCAGCATGTCATGTGCAATGCAGATGATTCAGTCATCATACTCTGCTCTGCACCTCCACCGCCTGTGTGTGTGTGTGTTTTCTGGTGTGTGTGAGACTTGGAGACAAAGTAAAGTAGTGGGTTTTAGCAGAGCGTCTCCATTCTCCATACACAGGGCTGTGGTGCTAATCTCCTACATGTCTTAGAGGGAGCAGGCTGACAAGACAGGAAGATAGGCAGTAAGGCAGGCGGGCAGCCAGGTATGAGAGGGAATGGAGATAGACAGACAGTTACATCATTCTTTAGTTCTGATAAAGATCTTTGGGATTTTTTTAAACAAATTAATTGAATTTGAAATGATGGCAAATAATTGTAATTCAAATTAAAAATATTTCAAACAGTACAGAGCAATGTCTTTTCAAATTCAAATAAGCACACCTGGGGAATAGATTGAAGATCAACTCTTAGACCACATTTGTGCTGTAACATCACATGCATCTTGGTTTGATCCATTGTGGCTTAACTGCATGTTTTAACTCAAACTCCCCTCTACTTCCAACCCAAGCATGTTATCAACCTAGGCTTTCAAAAACATTATTCATCCTGGTGAAATGGATTCTCTCTGACAAAAACAAAACTTTTCACATTATTTTCTAGTGGAGGGAATCACAAATGAGGATTTCTTTCCTCTAGACACAAAAGGTCTCAAACAAATCGGCTGGCCATCGTTTGCAACATCCATTTCTATCACATTCATTGGCTCAGCTGATGTCACCTTCTATAGCTAATTAACAGCCATCTTCACATCTCAGTAGCTGGATTGGTGACACTCTGCACAGCCTCTTCATCAACTTCCCTATCCTCTTCCTTTGGCTGGGGTTTTAATTCGTACATCACGGCATCCCACCACTCCGTCTCAAGATGTTTATGCATATTTATCTCCATGTGTTGCCAGGTCAGGTATTCATCCACCTGCATCCATAAACATCTTCTCCATTTCTCTGTTGATCGTGGGGGAATCCAAAAGGCCTGCTATTCCAGGGTTTTATCCCTGGTGCATTCATGATGTTGCCTATTGGCTGAGCCTCCCTCTCACAGCTAGATTAGGGGGAGAGAAGAGTTTGTTCCTGTGCCAGGTGCTGTGTGCCCCACAGATCTTCCTGCTGAGGAACCATGAAATATGCCTCTTTAAGCCTTCGTTGCCCACGTACTGCTCAGTGCTGGCTGAGAGTGCCGTTACCCCAAAGCGTCGTGTAACACCGCCACCACAACATGTTGAATGGACTTAGTTACTTTGTTCAGTCCTCCACATCGCCTTGAGTGCTCTTCCATTCTCCACTCTCTCACTCTCGCTCTCTGTCTATCTCTGGGTCTCTGTTTGTCGATACCAGTCCCTTCCCTTTCCTCTCCTTTCTTCACGGCTCAGTTTGGCTGGGGCCCTTAGTTTCAGCTGTCTTCAGTAGCAGCTTGACAGACTCTGAGCCAAGCGCTTCCCTCCTTCTCCTTTACCAGCAGCAGTGGGAGGATATAAATAGACATGTTCATGCTCATTTACAATAAAAAGAAAGATTGCAGGTTCTTCCAAATTATGTTTTTGTTGTACATATAACAGAACATCCATTTCCTTTGTCCTCACATGACTTAGCTGAAGGCATTAAGTTGAAATGTAAATCATTGTCGTGTTTAAGACTTATGCAAACAGTTTTCGGTTTTATAGAAAGTAACGTAAGGGATTAAGATTAGTGTTGATTGGTCGGCGGATCACTGTGGTGGAGGCAGTGGTCAGAGCGAAGTATTAATTGTACTGGACAGATGCAAACAATCCTGTTGTCTCATTAAAAGTTGAATGGTCACCAACTGGCAAGCAAAGAGAAAAGTTCTCATCATCAGAACATGTCATAATCATCATCAACCAACTCAATAAATTGACTTTTTAATTGACTTTTTAAAAATACTTTTTAAAAAGAAAAAGTCAATTTGTGAGTTGGTTAGCAAGCATGGCTTAGCGGGGCTCTCGGAATGTGCTCCTTGTCCTTCTGCTTTCTGATTGGCTCATTAATCAGACACACGTTGGGCAGGTGCAGTCCTCTCAGCATTGCATCATTTCTCCCCTATTGAAAGTTCCCGGGCCAATTCCTCTCTGAGTTGTGGACCATCAGTGTAATAAGTTATGGGTACGTCGTCGCCACGCCGACACTTCCTGGATGTAAATGTTGTGTTTTTGCCCCCTCATTTCATTTGCATATATAGTATATGCAGTGTTTGGGTTTTATGCTAATGCTAAATAAGCCATTTCTATGGGCTAATGATTCTAGCTAGCGATTAGAGGATAATTAACGGGATATAGAGATGTCCTTAGGATTCTTTAAATCACTTGGTTACTAAAGACCAACTTTATAAGGACTTGTTTTCACTGTCTGTTGTTTATGCAATAACAATGTATTATCATCAACTTTCTGTATATGTTTACTCAGAGGACTTGACGTTCCCTCCAGAAAATAATATGAAACAGTTTGATGTTGGCAGACAGAGGGAGAGACAGAGAGAATGGGGGGAAGGAAATACGTCAGAATTCAGAGCTCTATAGTTTTAGCTTGAGGGACTACTTAAATATTAACCCCTATTTGATTTTTAATTGAACTGGTACCAGTGCTGGGAGATATGAATGTGATAGTGCTAATTCCTCTATAGCCCTGTAACGTCTCCAAGGCAGACTTGTAATGCAACAGTACCCTCTGTTGGCTAATAGCTGCCACATGCAAATTCCTGGCCTCTATCTACACACCCACTGCTCAGAGGCTTCACTCACTCATCGCAATTTGGGCCCCTCCTCTCTACCCTCTTATCAACGTTCCTGGTTCCACACGCCTTCTCTCTGGATACATGGGAAAACGAGAGAAGTCTCATGTCGTCTTCAGTAGAGTACCACTGTTTATTTTTGTTCTAGAACTGTCTGACTGTCTCAGTCCATTTGAAAGTCAATGTTAAGTATGATTGATCACTTTCATTTGTCTGTGTTTGCCTGTCTGGTCTGTCTTACAGCTACATGTCTTTGCATAGGCTCATAGCCCGTCTATACGCTGTGGCCGAATGAATATATTAGGTTGATTTTAAACATTACCTGCCCTGAAATAATATTAATTCAGGGTGGCCTGATTTGGGTGTGTAAATGCTTCATTAAAAAAGTTCATGTTGGTTCTCATTGTATCTTCACACCAAGCTTTTATAATAGATGTTGAGAGTAAAAGGCAACATTTAAAGTGCTGAAGAGTTCTCTCAAGACGTTCTCCACATGGTTGTAACTGAGAGTCCCAAGTGTTTGAGGGGGAGTGAGCTAGTAGCGAGCAAGCCCTTAAGCACAATTAAGAATATCAAAGTTGAAATTATTCCTTTTAAAGGGAAATGCTAATGATAGGTTTATTTAGAACAAGTTAACCCATTCCCAACTCTGCACTGCTGAAGCACAGGCACTCATTATGAGCACACATTGCTTCTTCCCTCTATTCTTTATCAACAAGGGTTAGGGTGTTTTTCATTTTTGAAAGAGAACCTTACTGTCAGAATAAATAATGTTTTTACAATTAAAGCCGGCATCCTTGGTTTTCAACTACGTTTTTCGATTTATAAATGAATGATACATAAACATTGATTCTTGAATAATATAACCTAAAAATGCCACACGAGCTTAGTTCAACTGTTACACCGCACCTGAATGTAAAAAAAAAAAAAAATGTATGCCATTGCTTGTATTAAAATGAAAAAAATGTAAACAAACGCTGTATAGCTTTAAAGTATTTGCTCTTAATTTGTGATGTCTACTAAGCTAAAAGAAGTTAAGAAGTTAACGTGGATCATTTAGCAATTCAATTTTGAGTTTTAGGACCCATGAAGATAAAAGTGCATTGGAAAAGTATTCAGACCCCAGACCAATTGTCATATTTTACTGAATTACAAAAGGTAAAAACATGTATACACCATAGCAGTAAAGGCTAATGTCACAGTAATTTCAATGTATAGTGTACTGTATATTGACAAATAAATTACAGTGACATTGTCCTTTACCATTATGGTGCATACAAACACAATGTAAAACACATTCATGTCATGGTTAAACAGATGGTAAAAAAAATAGATCTTGTTAGTTGTTCTGGCATTTGTGGTCTTCCATATGTGCGGTTAGCACACCGGAACAGTCCCTGTCCAACCAGTACAACTGGTTGTGTTGCTGATCTGGATTCTTCCTAAAGACTTTGACCACAGCCCACTTGTTCCTCTACCTGACTTTACTGACCCACTGGTCATTTGTTTGTGTAAATAGCGTGTTTCCTTAAAAGGTCACGTAGTCATCTACTCCATTTTTCTCACAGGTTCCGACCTTACTAGGTCGTTTTTCATGGGTTTTTGATTGGTTATCTGTATAAACACTTTGTGACAAATGCTGATGTAAAAATTGCTTTATAAATTACCGTACATTCGACTGATTCCATTTATCCAAGTCCCCAGTATCTCATCTCTCATTTTACAATGGATGTAGACTATGGACACTGTAGATAAACCCCATTCACAACAAGAAACAAGGCAAGCCTAGTTCAGCCGGCCCGCAATGAAAAGCATTGATTGTTGTTGCCCTCCCGAGATCGGATCGCCCATGTGAAAGGCTGTGTCTTTAACCACTACGCCACCAAGCTATACATGACATCAGCAATGTAATCTGTACATTTTATGTTTAATGTCTGTTCCAATGGTATTCTTGTCTGTTCTTTTTCACAGACTAGATTATTAACTACATTGCTTTAGACATTTCAATGATGGCTTTTATTGTGATAGAGAAAATCTGAGTGCTGCCAGCATAATAGTCGCAGAAATAGTTGCAATACTGTATAACCGTAAACAGTTTTAGTTGAGGCTTACTATAACGTAGCTACTGAATGTTGTAGCCAGCTAAGTTTTTGTCTATCCTGACCCAACAATCATGCCCAGATGCGTACTTCGAAAATCTACAAGAAATAGTCACACTATAACCGTAAACAGTTTTATTGCGGACTGCAATTAAAATGATTAAATATCACTGTACACACTGGATTCGATCTTGGGCATCCCACATGAGTGACACTGTCTTTAACCACTATGACAAGGCACTACAGTTTTACTAGTTGCTAGACACCATTCAGCATTGTGTTAAACTGACTAACGTTTTTTATTAAGTTTACCTCCACCACAAATAGCGTCTATGAACTATGGCTTTTGCCACTGGCCGTTTTAACAGCTTATTAGCCAGTAATAGGCTTACTAGTATCTACTAACTTCCAAGGAATAGTCATAAGAATTGAGCAATTGCTAGCGAGACTGAAGATTAACTTTTCCCCGCCAAAGATATTTCATTTCATGGCACAAAAACATTTGTTTTTCTTTCATTCATGAATGACACTGATATAATAACTATAGGTGATGATAACTGACTTTCTCGTCAAGTGAAAAGATGAGAGAATTGTGGAAACCCCAACTCTTTTACTGCTTAAGGGGTTTTGATAAAGCCTATATTATTACCCTCAAAAGCATGCACAGATGCGTACCTTTGAAAATCCACCAGAAACAGTCGCAATATAACCGTAAACGTTTAAGTTTAGGCATACTATAACGTAGCTACTGAATGTTGTATGTAGCCAGATACATTTTTGTCTATCCTGACCCAAAAAGCATCTACAGATGCGTACTTCTAAAATCCCCAAGAAATAGTTGCAATACTGTATAACCGTAAACAGTTTTTGTTTAGGCTTACTATAAGGTAGCAGCCAGCTAAGTTTTTGTCTATCCTGACCCAAAAAGCATGCACGGATGCATACTTCGAAAATCTACCAGAAACAGTCGCAATATAAACGTAAACCGTTTTATTTTAGGCTTACTATAATGTTGATACTGAAGGTTATAGCCAGTTTTTGTCTATCCAGAACAAATCTAAATGCATACTTTGTTTTGACTGTGAGGAGATTAGATCGTGGAACCTATAGCTTGCAGGTCCTCTAACCACTACGCCATTTAACAAGGTAAGTCAGTCAGTCAGTCAGTCACTCACTCACTCACTCACTCACTCAGTCAGTAAGAGACATTCGCTTTTCTAGGCCGGCTCCACTTACCCGGTCTGGCAAAAACCTTGGGATATGTCTATAAACTTTGTTCCCTGAGGGAGGGTACTAGGTGCCACAATGGGGACGTGCAGGTTTCAAGCACATCAATGCATAAAAATACAATCAGTCCTGATAAGGCCCTACAGATGTGAGAGCCCCACCTCCCGTGTTATAAAATACCCAGCTACACTTGTATTCACTGATTTCAGAATCGCTTTTCATAACGACTCAAACGGTGTGGGGCCCAAAAGGTGTGGCCACTCGTTCCCTCCCCCAGGGAACGAAGGTTGTAGACATAAACCAAGATTCCCTTTCGGTAGGTTCCACAATGGAGACAATACACAGTGCCGCTAAGCTGGTATACAGACGTGAGATGCCGAGGAAACCGACCCAAAAAGATGGGCCATTGGAAAACAGGCCCAATGGGCAAGGCTGCCAGGCCATCCGTCCCACAAGCTGGAAGCACCAAAGGCACCAGGCCAGAGGAACCAGAGCCATAGATAAACCTACCAAGAACACCCAGGGGCCACCCACCCCCCTGAGGGAGTGGGTAGGGCAAACACCCCAGGAAGTGGCACCTTTCCCTTGCCACTGCCATAGAAATGAAGGTAAGGAGGGCCATCTCCAGACCCAATAGCAATACAGGCACTATAGTCTAAAAACAAATGAGTGCTGTGCAACCATGGAGTTACCAACCGCAAAAGAGAGCACGATGGATGGCTCAAAAGCATGTGGGAAAACTCACACACCAGTCCGAAGCCAGGGCCACAAAACAACTCACACACCAGTCCGAAGCCAGGGCCGCACACAGTGCATCAAGCACTACCAGACATTTTCATGAGAATGACCAGTAGCAACGGTGGAAAAAGAATGGCCCCACCCCAAAACCCCTGCAAGAAAGCAAGCACATCTGCAACAGACCTATGAAGTGCAGACGTCCCTGCCCCTGCACCAAGAGTCAAAGGCCTACCACACACACACATAAAGGGACCTCACAGAGGGAGCCCCAGCGGCCTGAAGCATAGCAAAGACTCTCAGGAGGAGGCCCTACAGTCTCACTCTCGGAAGAGGCATCCGATTTGCTGGGTAGTGACCGGAATGGACGTTCCTGCCACAGGGACCGCAAAACGAGGCCAGGTGTCACCTGAGGGGAACAGCTGCAAAGTGACCGGACACAGACATCACACTCTCAGGCGAAGATGCTGAAATGGGAGTACACCCAGGGTGGCCTACTCCCATTGATACGCTCTCATTTATATGCTTGATGCATGCACATCCCCGTTGTGACACCTAGTTTCCTAACTGACTGGCAGAAAGGGAACCGAATGCTCCTCCAGACAGTGAGTCACATGGCCTTTGCAGGCGAGAATAAAAGCATTCAGTTACTTTTCGGGTTCTCAGAACGTCTGAATGGACCAGACGAGCAACTTACGAGGAACACAAAAAAATTTCCAGTCAGCAGAAATCCTCTGGGTGAAAATAGCTTGTTAATGAGAGAGTTTGATGGAGACTCGTGAGAATCGTGCAAGCTGTCAGGCAAACTACGAATAGGCGCAGTAAAAATAATAACAACGCAGTATAACAGTGTTTTGCAGACCAGCATCTCGTTAGTCCTTCTCATGGATGGCCTACTGTAGCAAAAGACCACATTGTGTTCCAATCGTAGCCACTAAAAAAAGCACAAAGTCAGGATGTGGTGAAAGCAACATGAGTCAATGGACACCTTATTGCCTTCAATTGTACAGGTTGGTGTCAGTTGTGTAATGATCTGCGTTGTCGGCTCTCACCTTTTTCGGGGCCCTAGGCAAAATTTGATTTGGGGCCCCCTCTCCCTCAATGGTCGAGGTCTCCCTAGATGTCGGGGGCCCTAAGCAACCGCTTATGTTGCTAATGCCTAGAACCAGCCCTGATGGTCTAGGTAAGGTTTCCCTGGCCCACAATAGGACCCTTGATTGAGAAACGTTTCAAAGATGAAACGGATTTGAACACTGTGGTTGGCCATGCATATTCTTTCATGGCTACAGTTTACACTTTATATACTTCCAGTAGGATAATGTGCCATGTCAAATAGCACTTATTGTCTCACATGGTTCCAGGAAAATGACAGCTAGTTCAGTTTGAGCAGCCAGCCCAGACCCAGGGGAAGATAGGCTTGATTTTTAAATCCAATTAAGCAAAATATGAAGAAAAAAAAATACTTGTTTATGTTTCGCAATGTGACATTTACAGGCATCAAAACTGCATTACACGTGCGCATATGGGCCATATGCATCATGGTCTGATTTAATATGCATTTCTACATTGTCAAAATTCAAAATATAAACACTAGCAGCACCAGGAATTTTTGACGGGTGGAGCTAAGTTGGGGCTAGGTTGAGGCCAGGGGGTGCTGATCACCGGGGACACAGGGCATTCGCATACCACGTTTTGGACTCGAGTGACATGTGCTCACTGGCAAATTGTCGGTCAACGGATAGCCGTCGGCTCAACTGATGTACATCGACCTGTTCCTGAATCCTTCTTGGGGGTGCTAATGGGGCTGCTAGGCTTATCCTCAGTGGTGCTTTAGCCCCGACCTGGCACCGCTATTAACTATAACCAACTTCATTTTTGCTAAAGCTTAAATATCTGTACCTGCATTGCCTGAAATTAGCCAGAGATCCATTTCCATCTCAACTATCTGAGAGCAGGCAAGTGGATCTAAAACAGATAAATGACCAATCCATCCTCAAAAGCAGAGGGTGGCTCAGGCTGTAATTGTCAAGGAACTTACACTGCCTTAATGTTCTAGGTCTCAAATGATATCCTACTGACTTTATGGTGTACTACTTCTGATCATGGACATGTGAGACATAGACCATGCTGTGGTTTTAAAGCTTTGTGAAATAAAGCTGTCGGGATGCTCCAAGATGCTCCAGGATGCTTCAAGCTTTCAGCTTTGTGTCAGTATCCAGATTATCCACACTTGGACCAGAAGGCCGAGAGGCCAGGGCAAGGAGCACTCTCCAACCCCATTAAATAAGAAATAAACTGGGTCGGGGGTGACAAGGGGCCCCTAGATTTCTTTAGGAAGCCCCCCGCTCCTTTAGGGGAACCCAAAGGGACATAGCACAGTGCTGAGAGGCATGGCCCGCATATAGAGCCTGACTAAATGTGATTGTTGAAGAAGAAAAATGGCAACGAGTGTGACTAAATCAGTTAGTTTGGCAGTTGCAAAGTCGGAAGAGCAAACTTACTTCCAATGCTCGCATGACAGAGAGGAGAGAAAGGGGAGAAGGAACGAGAAAGGGGAGAATTTGTGCACAGCCCTTAAAACAAAACAAGCAAACGACCATGCTGAGGATATGTATTTTAAGACCACACTTTTTTTTAGCCAAGCTTTTGCTTTTTCCATGTGATGTATGTGTTCTCAGCTCAGCAATCATCTGCTCTTGTCGTGGAATGCTGGTTTCATGAACACAGATTAAGCCTAGTCCGGGACTAAAAAAAAATCAAGCTCAATGGAAATCCTGTGCTAATGGGCTAGTTTAGTGTGTGTTATGGCTGCACAGCAAACGTGTGGGGTTTGACACAAGATAGCTGGCTAGCAAGTGTTAAAAACTGCCAAATAAGTCTCAGAAATTGAACTTTGTCTGAAACAACTGTCTGGATCAAACTTAAGCACAAAAAGTAAATAGAAATTGAGGTCTGACATGCTAGAAACTGAAAGATTCCTTTAACTCTACTACACGTGTGTGTGTGTGTGCAGAAAGAGACAGATTGCTGCATCGCAGGTATGTACAGTGATGGATAGAATTGCCGGCATCTCCAGCAAGTCTAACACAAAAGTCACCCATAGTTCAACCTAACTTCTCTCTGTACTAGATAACAGTCACCTCAGAGCTTAATATGGACTTGATTTACATGGAACAGAGCTCTGTTTGGGTGTGTGTGAGAGAGAGAGATCAAAAAGTGTATGCTATTGAGTTAAAGCATCATGATGAAATGATAAGCAATCATTTCACTTCCATTTTAAATCCTGTTTTATTCAAACAGACACACAAACACACAGTCTGTCAAGATGGCTTTGTACCTACACTTAAAATCTAGATTCAATTAAACATTTAATTGTGAATTTCACCAGTTCCAATTCAACAGCCAATTCCATTTTGTGAACTCCAAATTATTACATTTGTTCGTTGCTGTCAATAAATACTTTCTTCTAGCAACCCTTCTAAACAGGCTCTTGGCATTGATGTGGAATCTTATTGTAGTTTTGGAGACCCCAATATGCAGAGACGTTCTGTAAATGTGTCCTTTGCCTCCAAAACCATGTTGCTTGTGTGATTGGACAATTGCTTCGATACCGTGGCTTGGTTTCTGACATGCACTGTCAACGGTAAGACCTAGAGTTGACAGGTGTGTGCCTTTCTGAATCCTGTCCAATCTCTTGAATTTACCATAGGTCAGTGTTTCCCAATCCTGGTCTTGGTGACCCCTTGGGGGGTGCATAGGTGGACCCCATCAAGTTGTAGATACATTTCAAGGATGCTCAAGTGTCATAGCAAAGGATCAGGATATTATGTAAATATAATATTTGGTGCAGGGGTTTACAAACTCAAAAACCTGTTTTGCTTGGTCATTTTGGGTTATTGTTTATATATTGCTATAGAAAAACATATTTTGAATCCATTTTAGAATAAAGATGTAATGAAACAAAATGTGGAAAAAGTGAAGGTGTTTGAATACATTCCAAATGCACTCTACATATCTCATTTCCTTCATGTTTCAGAGCCAGTCTTTCTCTACCCAAAACATTATTCTGACATTTTGTCAGATGTTCCTTATTGTTTTCCTTAACTTACCGAACCATTTTGACGCATTTTATACCATACCATACTTTATACAAATATCACTTATAGAATATTTATTTTTTAAATTGTGATATCAAAGTGGGGTAATGGGTCCAAAAAGCTTGGGAGACCCTACTCTAGCAATTATAATGCAGGTTTAAATTGGATGTGTACCCGGATCTGGTACAGTGGCCATCCTTTGAACCCCTTCACCATATGTCCCCAGTGGCTTACGCCCTAATATGACTTCTCTCTGTACTAATATATTTCCACTTTCAGTTTTTTCCACAGAGGCATATAAATTGAATGGAGAGGCTGAAGGGGGATGTGATTATTTTAGGGTTTTACCTTACATGACCTGGCCTGCTGCTGCTTCTGTTCGGACAGGACGATTACCACCTGGAGGTAGTGAGGGATAGTTTAAACATGTACACACACACAATACCAAAACACGCACGCACACACGTACTTACGTACGCGCACACACGCACACGCACACACACAGATCTGATGGTGAATAATGGTGTTGCCATAGGAGACGGGCAGTTTCAGCGCTCTCCGAACCTCATCCAGCACCATCAGCACTTTGGAAGATTAAGTCTTCCTACCTTTCCTTATCTCATCCCCCTCCATTCCTCTCTCTGTGTCCTGTTCTCTCTCACTCATCCCCCTCCATTCCTCTCTCTTCCGTTCTCCCTTCCCCCCCCCCATCCCGTCTCCCTGTCCCGCTCTCTGCCCCCTTCAGCCCCTATCTGCTTGTTTCACATTTCCTCCGCTCCGCTTGCTACCCCGTCTCTTGCCGACCCCGCGATTCATCAACGGCCCATCGGCTGGCAGCGCCAACAGCAGCGCCACTACGGCAGAGGGGCCAACGGCGAACGGCTGTTCTGTCATTGGGCTTTATCTAGCATCTCAATGTCACTCCTGCAACGCTGCTACCCATGGCCTGAAAACCACGCCACTAAGACTGGATTCACCAGGCACAGTCACGCGGCCCACAGCCACGCCACTTAGACTGGATTCACCAGGCACAGTCACGCGGCCCACAGCCACGCCACTTAGACTGGATTCACCAGGCACAGACACACGGCCCACAGCCACGCCACTTAGACTGGATTCACCAGGCACAGACACACGGCCCACAGCCACGCCACTTAGACTGGATTCACCAGGCACAGTCACACGGCCCACAGCCACGCCACTTAGACTGGATTCACCAGTCACAGTCACACAGCCCACAGCCACCCCAGTTAAACTGGATTCACCAGGCACAGTCACACGGCCCACAGCCACGCCACACCACTTAGACTGGATTCACCAGGCACAGACAAAGAAACGCAAAGTTTAAAAGTTGGTCGCATACAGTGAGCAATCAGTGTGTGTGCGTGGTAGAGTGTGTGGGTAAGGGTGGATGAATAAACACATGTAGTTTACCTGCCCGGTGGTGGGACCAGATTCTCCCTATCTCTGGGTGGTGTATGTGTGTGGGATAGGGACAGGGAAACAACACAGACAGCAATACAGACAAATTGACAACCAGACAGACAGGGATACAATAAAGACAGACAACCAGACAGACAGGGAGACAATACAGACAGACAGACAACGAGACAGACAGGGATACAATACAAACAGACAACCAGACAGACAGAGATACAATACAGACAGACAGGGATACAATACAGACAGATAGACAACGAGACAGACAGGGATACAATACAGACAAACAGATACCCAGACTGACAGGAATACAATACAGACAGACAGACAACCAGACAGACAGGGATACAACACAGACAGACAGACAACCAGACAGACAGGGATACAACACAGACAGACAGACAACCAGATAGACAGGGACACAATACAGACAGACAGACAGACAACCAGACAAACAGAGGTACAATACAGACAGATAGACAGACAACCAGACAGACAGGGATACAATACAGACAGACAGGGATACAATACAGAAAGATAGACAACGAGACAGACAGGGATACAATACAGACAGACAGACACCCAGACTGACAGGAATACTACACAGACAGACAGACAACCAGACAGACAGGGATACAACACAGACAGACAGACAACCAGTCAACCAGATAGACAGGGATACAATACAGACAGACAGACAACCAGACAGACAGAGATACAATACAGACAGACAGACAGACAACCAGACAGACAGGGATACAATACAGACAGATAGACAACCAGACTGACAGGGAGACAATACAGACAGACAGGGATACAATACAGAGAAGTCATTTAAACAAGCCCCTCCCCTCATAGTGCTGCATCAGTCAGGGATGAAAAAGTGAATTCAGTCTGCAATCTGTAATGACATGAACAAATGGACACCATACACCCTCTGCTAACTCCTCTCAACCTCTCTCTCCCCTAATACCCCTCTCTTTCTCAACCTCTCACCCTCTGCCCCTGTCTCTCCTAACCCCTCTCTCTCTCAGCCTCTACAAATCCCCCACTCATCTAACCCCTCTCTCCATCTCAACTCTTGCTACCCCTCTCTCGTCCTAACTTTTAACACATTTCTCTCTTTCTGCGATAATCAGAGTTACTAATTAAAGCTATGACTCGATAACTGTCCACCGCTGCCCTCTCCTGGCCAAATAAACCCTTCTCGTGAGTCACAGCACTCTCCCTCAGGAGAATAGACCTGGAGCAAATACAATCACACTGTGATCGGCATTCTTATAGAACAAGTTACGATTCAGTGTTAAATATTAATTACATAGCGAACAGTAGATTAGTTGTGTGTTTGTGTGTGTGTTTGTGTGTGTGTGTGTATCTACAGTTCAGCAGCCTACCTGGAAAACTAATCCTATATGTCAACAGGACCTTGGTTTGCTGCCATATCAGAAAGCATATATTGGGAGAGAATTAACCAAACAGTTCTCTACGAAGAGTCTGAATGACTTAAATCCACTCTCAATGTAATTACACTTCAATAAGAAGAAATCAAATATTCATTGAAGACACAGTAGCGAGTGGTTTGGATTCCATTATCATAACTCAATCACCTGAGAGAGTGTGTGTGTGTGTATGTGTGCGTGCGTGCGTGAACAGGTGATCATCTCCAGCCTGTCCATTGGTCTGGCTAGTCGACCGTTCTCCCCTGGCTGCAGAGCGTTTTCTCTCGTCCTGTCACTCTGGGAGAAAACAAAATCAGCTTCCATCAGGCCTGATCCCCTGACATCTCCGCTCCTCAGTCCAGGCTGTACTCTGTGTCTCCTGGGCTGTGATGTTCCGGGGCCAGGCCTTCCATAAAGGGCCAGCGCTGCCCTGGTGTCCCTGCACATCTCCATCAGACCCCACACTGGTCCCTGACCTAGAAATCATAGACCTGGCTGCCACCACTGCGCAGCGCTGTGTGTGTGTAGGTGTGTGTGGGCGTGCAAGACGCAGCGTGTGTGTCGAAGGCCAAGGAGGTGATGAGATGGCTTGTGGCTCTCCTGCCCGCCCAACAGCCTGACTGTCAGGCCCAGTGTCTGATCCCAAGGAGATGGAGGATGGAAGGATGGATGAAATGGAGGGAGGATGTCGGGGGGACGCAGCGGAGGATAGGTAACACGTGAGGAATGGAGGTCAAGAGAGAGGAGGGATGAAGAGCGAAGGTGATGGGAGGTCTTCAACAGTGGAGGAGAACAGAACTGAGAGCCCGATGGAGAGTGTACCTGGTATATCAACCTGACATCACCCCCTCGGGGCAAATTCAGACCAAAAGACCCCGGTCACCCCTTGGCCACTCCCCCACTCCTCCCCCGGTTTTACCAGGCAGTATGAGTATGGCCGCTGGAAAAGCTGCAACGCCTTTAGAGTGGACACTAAGACCCCCAACCTCCTGGTGTTCCACTGGAACCGGTCTGAAACACTCCGTGGGGGGGGGGCAGAAACACACACACACTTCAAGGGGGACGAATAGGGACCCCAAATACTCTCTACGTTTAGATACGTGTTTTCTGTTCCAAACATCGCTCAGACGGAGACCCAATTCAGTTTTATTTACAAGACAATTACCCTTTGGTTATTACAGAAAGAGTTTAAAAAAACGCTCACACACAAACACACAGTAATTATATTACAGCAATCCTGCACCAGATACAAGGAAGTATTTCCAGGGGATCATGAAGCAACAAAGTCTATAAACTATAAAATGCCATCAATAAAAGATGGAGGAGCATTTTAAGAGCATTAGAAGTTTGATCTGCTTCGGGCGGGACCGCCAGGGACTTCAGGAGCTGGAATTATTTATCAAAATGAAATGTCATATTAGTTTGTCTCCTTCTAATTAGATTTGGGCTTTAATGGTGGGTTTGTTTCATCTTGGCATCAGTTTCAGTTTTATTTGGGCGAGAGCGGTGATATGTAGATTATTCACTGGTCTTATGCAATATGGAGAATAAACATTAGATTTAAATAATGTCTTGGCTTAAACAATACAATACTCAGGTGGCTATTGAGATGATCTCTCTCTCTCACACACACACACACACACACACACACACACACACACACACACACACACACACACACACACACACACACACACACACACACACACACACACACAATCTGACAGAGCAGCACTCTGCTCATGGCTATCACTGTGTGTGGTAGAAACCTGGACCACAACACCAGCTCACCAAATCCATCAAACAGACAGTCACCAGCCGCCGCCAAACACGGGAGTCACATGCAAAGCAAGGGCAACCTGTGTGTGTGTGTGTGTGTGTGTGTGTGTGTAGGTGTGTGTGTGAGACAGGGATGCTGGTGGTGTATGTGGTGTGTGTGTGTGCATGTGTGTGTGAGACAGGGATGCTGGTGGTGTGTGCGTGTGTGTGTGTGTGTGAGACAGGGATGCTGGTGGTGTGTGTGAGACAGGGACACTGGCGGTGGTAAGGGCAGACCCAGATGTCCTCTGAAGACACACACACCTTGTTAAGGGTATTAGGATCAACACAGTGATTGATCTACATGTCAGGTGCTTAAGTGGAGCGCCGGGGCCGTCCCCACACACCTCGTTTTACATCACAGGGTCAATTAG